>OZ025188.1:14624817-14874817 GCA_964019065.1 Catostylus mosaicus | reverse complement strand
ATAGCAGTCATCTCTTGTTTATGAAAGATACCCCATGATTCTCTGTAATAATCTGAAGCAATCTGTTCGTCAAGTCAGCTTTTCGCTTAACTATATTATCTAGCGCACTTTTATATAGCTAACTAATTTTATGCATTTTAAATAGAATGCTATGGAGAACATTTCGAGGTGTACTGGTGCTGATGTTTTGCAATCCATGGAGCAAGTCAGTCGTCCAAGACTTGGATCATGCCAACAATTTCGCCTTCATAAATATCATTTACCGGTAATGTATTGTCGTAAAATTGTGCAAAATTGAATCTAATGAAACGTGAAACGCAAAAATTATCGTATACTCTTTTTTGCTCTTACATGTTATTGTATCTTCTTGCGTATAATTGTAAATTATTGCATGCTGTTTCATTTTGCTTCATATCCTTGCTCTTCCACACATTTGCATATTCTTTCATAGTATGATATGTAATTGCATGCATTGTCTTCACAATCAAACCATTTATAATTTTAGGACGGTGGAACGAAAACCCTCATGTTTTTCGAAGGATGCTCCCCCGATCTCGGATGCTCTTTAGTTCTTCAAGGTGGCGATAAACCCACTCTTACCAAAGTAAAAGCAATCATGAAATATCTTATTTACGTTGCTTACCATCTTAAACTCGAAAATAAATTTCTTATGGATGAGTTTGCCTTGCCACCAACATTGGACAATCTTCTTCCTCATGGTTGTGTTCAAGATGACAAGACAAAAAGAGCCGTGTTCAAAATTGCAGAGGAAGATTTGGAAGAAGAAGAAGAAGAAGAGGCAGAAGTTGAAGAAGAAGAAGACAAAGAAGACGATGATGATAATGATGACGATGTTCAAAATGACAATGATAAATGCGTTAAAGCAAAGTTGGAAAATAACATCATAGTTGAGAAGTGTCCTAATACAAAAGAAGATGATATGTTAAAAGAATCAAAGAAGTTTGGTTATTTGATATCGAAAGTCCTCCTTTCAAGTTCACCGTTTTGTGTTTATTCATTGCCCTATTTGTTGACAGATGAGGGACGGAAATGTAGGTGTCGTAGATTTATACCAGGGCAATTATACTTATCAAAATTATTAAATGATGAAAATATTGAAGAAAAAGAAATAACAGAAGATTGTATTGTCACAAAAGTGAAACAGGACAATCCTGATTTGATATTTAAAGAACCTCATGCTTTTACACAGTCGGCGGTTATCCCCCGTCCACAAGATCAAGCAACTAAAAGTCTGTTAGCAGATTTTAGAGCACGAGGGGGGGTTGTTGACCTTAAAACATACAGGGACTTTGAGGAGCTTCACAAAGAACGCAGGAAAGAAGTAAATATTAAAACAAAAGATGAAATTCAAAAGATGATGAAAAAGGAAGATGAAAACGAAGTATTTGCAGCAGCTATTGCTAAAAAGGATAAGGAGCAGAATTTTTCACTTGAAGATAATGACAAAAAGGTGCTTATTTGGTTTTAATTACTTATGCGAAATATACTTTATATTTTAAATATTATCATTTATTTTGTCAATTGTCCAATTTCCTCTCTGTGTAGGAACCACGTTTCTTGAAATCTTTTAGGGAGCTTGTTTTGCAAAACTTTTTCAAATTTAAAACGCATTTGCAAAATTATGATTTTGTCAAGTATGCAGAATAACATTAGCCTGAAATGGTGAAACATCTAAATGCGTTTTTTGAAGAACCTTTGAAGAAAAAACCGACCCCATATCCCACGTAAGCGGTCCTTAAAGCCTTAACGGCGGAATGAAATCCTTTTCCGTTGGGTGTGTATAACTTATGTGTCTATGAATTTCAATGTCAGAATATAAATATATGAGATCTTTATCTTGGAATCACGGCACAGCCGCGCTTTAATTTGTTGAGGGAGCACTTTCAGCTTATATCGCAATCTCTTTGTCGCGTCATTTTTCCTTTTAACAGGAAGCGGCATGGTTTACATTTGCCAATTTATCGGAGAGAGAGAGAGAGAGAGAGATGGAGAGAGCGGCTCCTAGTGAGGCGCCCTTTTACTAACTAAAATTGTTAGATTTTTAATGAAATGCTCTTTTTACTTTCAGACTGATTGCTTTGACCCGTACAACCATCAAAGAATCGCTGTCTTGTTTAGTAGTTATTCAAGTGAATCACACAATGCGCCTAAACCCTGTATCAGTCCTTGGTAAACATATTCCTTCATCACAAATAGTTGCAAATTTGAAAACGCTTTTAACCGTTCGATTAAAATTTACCTTATAGTTGTCTTGTTGTCCTTTTTTGTTGTTTTACTTTCAACAGTTGCCATTTTCTTAACTCAGTTGTATTTTTCACCTTCGAGAGCAAATATCCACGTTTACGCTCGATAAATGATTGCAACACAAAAGAGGAGAGATTCCTTCCTCTTCCAAAACAAGAGGCCACCACATGCAACACGATTGAGATTCTCAAGATCGTCTTGATCTGAATATTTCGCCTCGTTGTGCATCATTACAGAGGAGAACAGATAACTAAACTGATGCTAAATTAACCTTTAATTCATTACAAATATCTCTATTCTTTTTCTCGCTGTTTAGTTTCATTGCTAATTTACTTATCAAAAACAAAATATCATTTTAGGGCAGTTTTTATGGAGTTCTACGGGAGAAATGACATCACACTTGGTGGCTTTCTTGAACGATATTGTTTCCGGTATGGAATCTTCTATGTAAAATTCATTCTGCTTTGAACATTGATTAGTTCAATGCTAACGATTATATTCCAATATAAGATTACTCCAACCAGTTTCAACCTGTTTATTGCGCCTGTTTATTAAGACCCAAATCTCGTTGCTATCAACCCATTTAAGACTCAAATCATTCCTTGAAAACTCTTCATCATTTTTTATGTAAGTAAAGCAGTTATATTGATTTAAAGGGCGTTTTGTGAAGAGTTAAGATGTCAAGTTCGATATCTTTTTAATAGCATTATCGGATCTTGTGTCAAAATTGCTTCCAGTTGCTTGAGAATCGTTCTTTTAATTAAATTTCCTGCAAATTTTCGTGAATCTTAGATCTCTAAAACGAATTAAAAAACGCATAGTAACCAAGATTGCCAGCAGCTTGCTGTTTGATTCCAGACAAATATATTCAATTAAGCTTTTTGATGCTTTTCATCTGAGTAACAAACTTGAGTAGAGTAAAAAGATGTAGTATATCAAAAGGATTTTTGACAACGAGATGATGATTTGTTCTGTGCAAATTGCAAAGTATTACATAATAGAGATCCTTTACATACTCAATGCCTTGCAAAATATGGAAATTATAGTGGTTGCGACTGTGAGGAAATCTTTTGAAATCGAAGAAACCATAATACCACCATCTCAGAGCACGCCCTTTTTTGTTTATTGAAATCAGCCTTGATCTTTAAACCTCCAATCAAAGGGGACTACAAGGGAATGAATATTTCAAGAAGTATTCACATCATCATCACAATAACTAACATTCGTCATTATGACTGACATATTTCATTTCATTTCACTATTTGTTGTACAGGGTAATGTTTTCAATATTCATTGACCCACAAAACTGTCCTGTTACACCGAACTACAGTAAACATTGACAAATTTAAGATATAACAGAAAGATTGATATTTAGAAGAATTAAGAGAGCGCTTTGCTTACTTTTCAATTTTGCTTTCAAAATAAGGTTGAAAAGGATTCAATTTTTGTGTGAGCAATTTTGTAAATTATTAGTTTGGTGACATAGAATTATTAATGACATAGAATTTAATTGCTTAAACTGGTCCAATGATTAAATTTTAATTTTGATTGATGTGATTGGTGATTATGATTGATGATTGATTGATGATTGATTGTGATTGATTGTGATTGATTATGATTGATTATGATTGATTATGATATTCTTTTTAACAGGCCTTCATATATATGCTACAGTCATAACTGTGACATAGAAATGATAAAACACGTGCGATATTTTGCACACGGCACTGGATCATTGTACATTCACATGAGAAATCTAGAGTCACCAATCCCTGGATATGATCGAACCATTCTTACCTGGAGCTGGTGCAAGCAGTGCAAACAGGTCAGCATAATTTTCATGTAGTGCGCCATGAACCTCGCATGGGGATGGCTGGTGCTATGGGGCTTGGTGGTAAGCTGGGGGAGTGGTTCACCCATAACCATTGGGTTGTATTTGCTACCGCATGCGTAGATCTTCAAGTTTCAAATTGATAAAAGAATCCTCAGCCTCCAATATGGTTTTTCAGATTTTTCGTTTGTTTTTGTTTCATCAATTTTGCAAATAATGCCGTCCTAAAACTACCCAGGCTCCCCTCGCCCACTTCTCCTCTCGTGCCTGTGTGCATTCATTTTCCATTTCACTACTACGCCGTCACAAGACTATTATGACAAAAATGTTTGAAGTTTGTTACATTCTGAATTGCAATCACTACACGATTGGTGTTCAAAGTCGGCATTTAGGTTTTTTTTCCCATCGCAATTCTTTTTGGGTCGAAGGGAATTGTGATTGCCTAAATTATTCATAAATATCGCCGATCTCTATGCAAATGTTATATCTTTTCAGGTTACCCCCGTCGTACCATTGTCCTTTGAATCGTGGTCATTATCGTTTGCAAAGTACCTAGAGCTACGGTTTTACGGGGGAATGTACACGCGTAGAGCAAGTGCAGAGCCTTGTGGACATTCACTGCATCAGGATCACTATCAATACTTCAGCTTTGCGAATATGGTCGCTTCTTTTAAGTAAGTTGTCTGCATTTCAATTTGAGTTTGAACAAAATACACGTCATATACGTGTTTTTTAATCTGCTTCAAATGCCAAATTAGACAGCTGTTTACAGACTGTTTGCAAGAAACGTCAAATGGAGAAAAGGTTCGTTACGTTCTTCTTCTTGCTTTTAGAAGCTAAATCAAGGGAAATCTATTTTAAAATAGGTGACTTTATAATAGATCATTTGGTAATTTTCATATGATTTCTTTTAAGTTTAAACTTTTAACCACAGCTTGATGCACTTTTAAGTTCTTCGAAAATGCTATGAAAACAAAGCCTTGCTTGTCTCAAATTTTGATTCTTTAATTTTACAGTCAATTGACGCGTTGATTTTCTAAATTAATAACTTCCAAAATATTACAGCTAGTAAATATTCTAGTAAAATTTGTAATAAAAACATTCATCGCTTCTAACCGCGAGTAACTCTGACCTTCAAGTATTGATTGAATCTCCTGAAGTTTCCGACGTCCTTGTCATAAATCCGATCGCTCTAGCCACTCAAAAGGGCTTAAATTGCATCGAAAAGTAAGGCAAAACCTTGCTTCTCGAAGTTGGTAAATCAGATTACACGAAACGTTCTAGATTTCTTTTGAGTCTCGTAAAACAGTTTGTCCACCAGAAGCATCGTAGATTTTGATTGAAGAAGTTTCAATGTATTGTCTTCCTCCATTAATGTAACCATTGCAAGGCTTAACAAAGCTAAACAAAAGATGCATTCATTTTTCTTCAGAATGCAGATCGAAAAAGGCTCTTTGAATTATCTATACATACGATTTATTATTTATTCCAAGTTGAATTGTTATAGCTGGGAGAGTATGAAGCTGAAATTAAGTGCTGAATTACTTTCGTTCGCAAATATGATGATGTTGTGATGATGATGATGATGTTGTGATGATGATGATGATGATGTTGATGATGATGATAATGATGATGATGATGATGATGTTGATGATGATGATGATGATGATGATGATGATGATGATGATGATGATGATGATGATGATGATGATGATGATGATGATGATGATGATGATGATGATGATGATGATGATGATGATGATGATGATGATGATGATGATGATGATGATGATGATGATGATGATGATGATTACTTATTCTACTGTCCTTCTGCCCATACTGCTCTTTTTCTGTAACACTTACTATTAATGCCTACAACTTTTGCTTCCATGCTAGGCAATCCTCTATTTTTCAAATCATGATTGTTAATTCAAATGCATTTTAAAAAGGCTTCTGAATACGTTGATAATCTAAAAAATTGATTTATACGTTATTTTTTTATTAACGGTATGCTGACATTTTCCGCCTACATCTATGCATAAAGATGCATTGATCATATCGCTTCGTAGGACACTGATACTGAACATGGCGTTTAGATAAAGCAAGCAACTTGAGAAAATAACAGACTTTCTTTCAGCATGAATATTTAAGTTAAATCCATTCGTTAGCCTGCGGATTTATCAAAAATCCGAGTTAATGGTTCCATTTTAAACAAAATACGCCATATAGCATGTGTCATATTCTGTTGATTGAAATAGCTCTTGCTCTCTTGAAATTGTTATTGCGCACAAAAGAAAAATAGGAATTTATTTATCAAGGATGACTCTGCAGATGGGAAAAGTTTTCTTAGATTTCATGTGAGCAATTACATTTATTTATTCATAATTATAGACTTCCATAAACTATTGTAGCTTATAACAGACTACTTGCTAATGAGCAAGGAATGAAGGAAAAATTCATGTAAATATTCTGAAAAAAAGTAACATAAAATCAAAGAAAAAAAGGTGTCTCTGCAGCAAAAGACATGATTATTGTGATAGCATGTGTAGCAAAAACTGACTTTGAAGGAAAATACCTACAGGCTGATTCTCATCAGCAAACTGAAATAAAAAATCCAATATCTATTTATTCTATGTGATCTATATTTAAAGGGGACCAAGAATTTCGAATTTATTGTCAGTCTGTCTGCTGTGTAATGATTTTCCATTCATTTAATATATTCATTCTATTATTTCATTTAATTATTTGATGATGATTTTATATTTTTATTTATTATTTTCTTATGATTTAACATTTATGTACTGTTAAATGATTTACCTTTTCATATACTTAATTGAATTATTTTTTTATGATTCAACATTTTATCTGCTTTGAAATGATTTGCCATTTTATATACTTTATTTAATTATTTGATTAACTTAGTTCTAATGCTGTCTCCGACACAGTTGACTATCTTATTACACCCACGGTGGTTCCCTCCAACAGAAAGCGGAAACGACAAAGCAACTTTTTTTGCATTCTGATAAATTTGTATATATAGTTTTTCTAGACAATATGAAATGCGCCTTTGCGCCGCGTGGATAAATGGTGCAATTTAAATGCCTTTTTATTGTTATTATTTTTATTATTCAACTAGATATCGAACTCAGCACTATCAAAAAAGAAAAATTCGAACTAAAAGCCATTTAATGAGGAGGTCTATTTTAAATCCAACGTACAAAGAGTTTGATCGAAGTCTTTTAAACCATTAGAAGTTTCTTCAATTTACTTATTTCTTGGTAAACAAGTCTGTGAATAAGTTTGACAAGATTAGGCATCATATTTTTTTTCAATAAGAATATCGCCGTCCACTTCGTGATCTTCTTAGCGGTATTTTCCTTCTAAGATAAGAATATGCTTTGTCTAAATATCTCAAAGATGATAAAAAATTCACCTGCAGTAAATGAATCTATTCGTAAATCTTATCTCACTCCTTACATTTGACGACAATTCTTCTAATCTTAACAAAATCCCATAGCAATTTTAATTGATCATTCAAGTGAGTTCACTATTTCTGACAGCCATGCTTCAAATTTTGTTTTTATTTTGAAGTAATTTCATCAGATATTTTGTCTCCTTGATTTGAAGTTCGAACCACAAATCATTTCAAAACAGGAGACAATTAACACTTCCTTACGTCATTCTTAGCAATTGCTTATTGCTTCTCTTATTATACAATAATCTCTAGATAAGTATAGATTTGAAAACTTCTTTTTTCAGTTTTCATGACTGCTTGTGGAGATTAAACTAAATTTTCGTTTGACACTCCTCAGAACATGCTCCCTTGAAAATATTTTCTCAGCATAATCATTTACACATTGTTGTTTTTCTTGTTTTGAGTGATTCTTCGACAAAATTATCTAATTCACCTCCAATGGCTTAGAATACGTCCTAACAAATTTCTTTTCTTTTCTGAAAAATTAAATGACAAATCTGAAAAACCAAGCTTCCTTTTGTAATGATGTTGATGTTGAGTAAAATCATCATTGTTGGCAAAAAGGCAATTTCAGCTGGATATCATAATTTGTTGATGACAACACAATTCCTGAAAGAGGTCGATACTTTGTTTCTGACTTGACTCAACTTGAAAGTTTTCGGAACAAAAAAATTTTTTCCCTTATCAACAGTTCCTAAATGTTCTAATGAGGATTTTCTGAGTTTAAAAGAAAAACTTATTTTTCATTCTATTTTTCCTCTTTTCTCCTCATTTTCATTCTTCTATTAATTGCAAGTATATTAGTTACTTTTTAATATACAATTGTGAGTTTTTGCATGGCCCCCTGAAAAGCATTCTGTTTACATTGACGATGTAGCCTTGCATAAAGAATATTAATTAAAACGAATGAAAGAATATAAACATGAATTGATTTTGTTTTTGTTTATTCCAGGTATCGCCCAATAGAGCTTTACGAAGTCATAATCCCTAGTTCTGAGGTGGTGATAGGAAAAGAACGCGAACCAACAGAATGGTGCCATGATGTGCATGATTTTTGCACAATGTAAGATGTTATTTCCATTTTAATAGTTATAACTATTTTTTCTAACAGATTGTCAAATAAGTTATCATTCATAAACATTAATGTGTATTAAATGATTTCCTATATCGTTATTTTTATAAAATAGCCCTCCGTTACAAGACATGCCTCGCTGTTCATAATTATGGTTTTTGTTAACGTGTTGTAAAAAGAACTGAATTTTCCAAGCTTATTTATCCTGCCCTCATTGTACAGTATATGCTTAGTCCAATTTATTGCATGGACTCTAGTCGAATTTCCGCGTAGGGATGGTCATGTTAGCATTTTAAAGAATTACCCTTGTTTAGGATATGGGGGGGGGGAGGGGACTCCTAACAGGGCCCTCCCACCTCTCAAATTGCTCCGACTTTTTGAGCTCGAAGAAAATTTTTATGTTTCTTTTTATGTTCGTGGTCTTAATGAGTATTTGAAGATTTTTTTCATTTGATACATGAGTTCAAGTTGATTATGATAAAATCTTCCTTTTTGTTATTCTTTTTGTATTTTATAGCCGACAATGTTTTAACTTTTATGAACTTAAGCCCAACAACTTAGAACCAAGTGCTAATAATTTATTATGAAATACATAATTTGCCATAGATTTCTTTTATAAACCAAGCTGCTAAAGCAACTTTCTCAAAATTGCTTTGATATTTCAGAGCCGAAAAAGTATTGACCCAGATAGCGGAGAGAATTAACGATCTGAGAAATGTCGAGCCGGGACTGATTATGATACGAGAACAGCACGTGAAAGAGTTTTATTCAGAATTCCAGGTCATTAAAAACATTTTGATTTTAGTTATTCCATGCTTATTTTATTATGGAACAGGGTTATTGTGAGAGTGCATTATTTTATATAAAACTTATAGTGCATTATAGTTCATGCATTTCATGACTTAATAATCTGGTGGCTGGCTCTAAAACAACACTTTTTGAATCACATACTTCAGAATGGATATTCACTCATCTGTTTCTAAAATTCTTGGAATATACCTGAGCATACGCCACATGTACACACATGAAAACACGCACACGAACACGAAAGCTCAGAAACCCATCAGCAAAGAATGCCATTCTGGCATGTTATTCTAATGAAAATTTATCAAAAATATAAAGGATATCTACAACACAATTAGCCATCAAAAGTTTTTACAGCAGTTATTCCATTCCATCGTCAGATATTCCGCTAAGATTATTCCCAAATGTCATGCCTTCAGAGACAAATATTTCAAAATTCTAAATGATTAGAACGCTTGATTTACAGTGTTATCCATCAATAGGCAGCAATCAGATGGTATTTTCCCAGTTCAAAGCTTCAAAATTGTTGAGAATTTCGTTCTTGAACTCTAAAATCAAAGATAACAAATTATGTGTTTTGAGATCAAAAATCTAATTATGATAAACATCTGGTCAATCTTTGCATCAATCAAGCAATATTTCCAAGATTTTATCTTACTTTTAGGCTGAAAGTTACCATTATCATGAATTCATGCAATGTTTACAAATGAAAGTGGATAGTTTGTTGACATCATACAAAATAAGCCGCACGAATGATCCATCAAGAATGTCATTTACCTCAGAAACTCAAGACTTTGATGACCATCTAAAACTGAAACCGTCAGAAATCAGCGCTTTGATGACAGGAATCGGTAATATGCTGGTAAATCTGAAAAAGAAATTGTGTGAAATTGTTCTGGCATGGAATTTGAGGTTGGTATGATTATCATCAATTATTCTTCTGGTATAAATCCTCAACAATCATTCCCAATCACTGTAAATCATAATTAATCACTATAAATCATTTCCAATCATTCCCAGCCATTTCCAATCATTGTCAATCATTGTTGATCATCATTTATCATTACAAATCATTACTCATCACTGTCAATCATTTTCAATCATTGTTGATCATCATTGATTATTATGAATCGTTACTTATCACTGTCAATCATTGTAAATCATTAACAATCATTGTTAATCATTATAACACATAATCGAACATTTTTATCAAGCTTGGTGTTTTGAAACCAAAGCTGATTTAGTTTGAATTTTCAGAAAAGAGTATTTGAGCTGGCAATAAGTGCGTCACACATGATTGGATCATAGGGATGATAAGAGTAAACCGTATAATCTTGATCATATCTTTATTAGCTATATCATTGACATCATTTGAAACAATCAACCATCATCCGTTATCATCACCACCAGTCATTGTTGACAATACCAATCGCTTAAGCAAAGACGTAATTGGAATAGCATTGTATGCAATGATCTTTCTTATCTTTGAATAGACTTCAAGAATACATTCAGCAAGAGAAAAAGCGCGAGAAAACTACCAAGTTATCTTCATCCCCCAAAAGTGAAGACTTGAGATATGTGCCTAATAATATTCCAAATGAAATCGGAGAGGTGAGAGCAATTGGCGCTAGATTTTTATGATATTACAATCTTCCATGTACAGAAATTGTTACTTGAGCTTGTTGATAGATCTAACTGCATTCATTGAACCCGTTTGCCTTGCCTCTTCTTCTTTTTCCTTTTTTTATGGGCTTGTTAGAAATTGAAGTTAGATTAAATACCATATTTTGTTGTTGCAATCACATCAAGAATTGTTTATTCGTTTTTAGTATTACCCTTCAGTTGCACAAGATCAACAAGATGCTGTTGACAAACAGAAGTACACTTACATTTACCCACAAGAAGCAACTGAGCCCGTGTCTGAAGTTTTACTTGACAATGGGACTATCTTAAGACAAACATACCTTGGAACTGAACCACCAAAGGAGTACATTGCCCCAGAAATCGATAACAAAGACCTTCTTAAACTCGGCAAAGGGGTTGATAAAGATGATGGTCAAAGTAGCACGGGAGATGTTAAAGGACAGGGGTCATTAAGAGCAGAAGGTCAAGATGAAGTGAAAGGTCAAGCAGAGGTGAAAGGTCAGAAAATCGTTGATGGTGAACTTGTCACTGAAGACCAGGAAAAAATGGACGAATCATATGATGAAGATGGAAACATGAAGGATAAGAGAGAGCAGTTGAAAATAGATTTGGCGTTTAAAAGCAAAAATGGCGAAAAAATGATCGAGAAGGAAGGACATGAAGGAAAGCAAGAGATTGACAGTAGTCGTGTTGGAAGTCCTTATATGTTGATTAAATCCCCTGTAGGCGAGGAGCAATTGAAAGACAATGATGATTGGTTTAACGAACAAACTGATAAACAATGTGACAGTAATTACGCAACAGATGATGAGAATTCTTCAAGTAGGCCGAACAGCTCAACCAAGGTATTTACGTCACTTGTTATAGATATAAAAAGATATTGATTTGTATAACATCAAACATCGCATGAATGGCCTCTAATTGGTTAAAATACAGCCAACCAGCACTTCTCTTCTCACGTGATTCTCGCTCCATATATGTCTGTTTGTGCTCACTTCATTTAAATTTTACATACTCTGTAGAGTATCTGCAGAACAGGTACTTTCAATATGCAAAATTAACTATGCAAAATTAAGTATGCAAAATTATTTATGCAAAATTATGTATGCAGTTTTTAAGTTTTGCATAACCAAGCGCTCATTCAATTATTTTAAGAAAACGATGGCAAGAACTTAATAAGTGGTGTAGTTTTTTATTCCTTTTTTTTGTAAGTTTTAAGAGTTGGAAACTGTTTGACCCCACCATAGTTGAATGATCGAAAACATTTTCCATATTTTATCCTTCTATTTATAATCATTTCATTATTAAGTGCATTCATAACATATTGCGAGGTGTTCAGTTCTAATCCTGTAATTTTAATGATATCAAGAAGAAGAACATTTACAGATAATACTTAATGATAAACTGAACCAATGTGCCAACGACGGTTCTGGCACGTCAGGGTGACATTGGTTCTGGCACAAAGCAATGAGTTGCTCCTGCGGCCATCTCAGCTATGCTGTGTCATCGATCAACAGGACGTCTCGCCAAGGAACGCTGCGCTGCGCCACCCAGCGTCGTCATTATAGATCTAGTTTTTATGGCAGCACATTTTTATGATTAATGATGACACTTTAATGATTCGCTTAATGATTTTGCTTTGTAGATGATAAAAAGTGGAACAAATCTAAAACGAACTCGTTCGATTCAAGTTGAACGAGGGTCTTTGTTTGATATCAACGTGGAGTCTGACAAACAAAAGCCAATCTCGCGCATGGCAAGTGAGGATTCATTTTGCTCATCTGAAAGCAAAGAACATTGGATGGTAGAATCACGTGACAGGACAGCAACTGTTATTAACACATTGGAGAGTGAAGAGTTCCCGAAAATCCTCAAACGAAAACTCACGGGGATGGGCCAATCAGATGAAATCCCATCCCACCCCAGTAGTGTCTGTGCAGAAGATGGAAGCGAGGCTGACCAATCAGATCTTATTTCATTGCAAGATGTGTTGGACTTTCCAGACGATGACCAGTCGTATATCTCTGATGTTGATGAAAATGACTTGAAAGATATTGATGACGTAAGCGAAATAGGATTAGGTGAATCTGCAGTTGATTACGAAGTCGTTCATGGCGATGATGATCTCATTGAACCAATCTCTCTAACCAAAGAGTTAAAACGTCTTGGTGTTTCTGTTGATATTAGTTCAGAATGTCCCAGCGCAAGTTCATCTATAAATCAAACATTGGTTGATGTTACAGAAAAAATCGATCAAATGTCACTCGTTAAAGGACAGCTAAATTTCACACAAGAAGAAGGGCATAAATCACCCCAATCTAGTAGCAAGATAGAACCAAGGCCGTTACAAAAGAGAAGGTATCCTCCTCTGGGAACTCAAAAACATGTTTCTGAACACGTTTCTGATCTTATTTCTTCTGGCGGGACGAGTTTCGACGCGGATGACGATGGATTTGCGTTTAAATCGATTGATAGGTCAAGTCAAAGGTCACGGGATGATTTTATTGAAGGAAAAGGAGGTGAAAGAAAACCACTTTTTGCATTGGATGACAGCGAATCTGAAGGGACAGAATCTAGTTTAAAAGATGAGGGAAATAAAATAGAAGAGGATGTCCACAAAGTACTTGGCCTAGCCTTTAAACCACTTAAGGGTGATAGACAAGTTATTAAAGATGACGGAGAATTAAAAAGTACCGGATTTACTGACGGCAAGGCTCGTGGTCACCGGCGTTTACAATCGGCGCCGGTGGTGTACACGCCAAAGAAACCGTCACCAGGAAGTCAGGCAGACTGTGGTTTACCTGGAAGTCCATTTGAACTTGTAAAAAATACATCACTACAAGATCCTGTGAGGGTTAGAAGTTATTCACAAGGGAATAATTTTGATGATGGACAGGAGGAATTAACAAAAATAGCAGAAAGAATTTGTCAAGTTGATAGAAAAGATCTTGAGATGGACGATCCAGAAGAAATTCAGGTTTGTTTTGTAAACTCTTGCGAAATCTTACGCTGAATTTATTCACATTTATGATTGGTTAAGAGAAAAACGAAGTTGCAATTCAATGAATTAATTTTGCAGACAACAATTTTGCATGCAGGGCTTTTC
Organism: Catostylus mosaicus; assembly: GCA_964019065.1. Taxonomy (NCBI): domain Eukaryota; kingdom Metazoa; phylum Cnidaria; class Scyphozoa; order Rhizostomeae; family Catostylidae; genus Catostylus; species Catostylus mosaicus. The sequence goes on along the minus strand of OZ025188.1, from coordinate 14,860,620 downwards.
AAAGCATTAATGAAATTGTTGTAATGATCCAGTAAAAATTTTTGATGGACGTAATTTCCTTCACTTATCCTTTAAAGATTTATGTGGACGCCGTTTGAAATTCGAATTAGGTGTAAACAATAGCCCCAAGGGACCGGTTGTGCAACACATAAACATGTTAAAAGAATAAGAATGTTGTTGTTAATCATTAAGATGCTACGTAGCTCAGATTTGATTCCTTGACTTGAAAAAATAAAATAATCGTTCTCGTGTGCAAATATTAAAAGATCTTTTAAACTAAAAACCCAATATAAAATTTCAACAAGTATCTAATCTTCAATTGCATCTCTTTCATTAATTAACTAACTGTAATATACTTGTAATTATTAATCATTCATTTAAATTTATTATTCTAACTGTTGGAAAAGAAGGCCTAAATTAGCTGTTACACTGATTGTATGTTGATTGCTATTTCATACTGGCATACTGTAAATAAATTGTTAATTTATATTTTTATTATTTTAACCAACTTTTAAGTGTGTTCAGCAAGTCTGAAGCATGTTCTTAAGGGGTCAATGCAAGCTTTTTGTTTTGATCAAGAACATAACTCAACGCCTACGTAGTATCTAGGTCACAATCTAAACTGAATATCAGATCATGAATACAAGATCAAGATTATGTTATAATGATTTCATAAATTCGCGTTAGTTTAATCAAACATCACATCTCAATCATTTATATTATCATTTTGCAAATCCTTAAAGTTAAACAGATCTTAGATAAAAATAGAATGATGTTTAGGGCCTAGGATGGACCTGTAAAAACCGTTTGCAATGTTTTATTTGATTTCCTTTCACATGTTTGATAAAGCCTTCTCTACCAGTTTATGTTCTTTTTTCAGTATGATGAAAGCTTAGATGAAACTTTAAGAGACGGAATGGAGATGTCAACAGGTGAAAAGAAATCGAATGAAAATTCTGGTGTTTTTGAAGATGAAACCGAAAAGAAGAATGAGAAATTGAAAACATTGAAAGGAAGTAGTGATGCAGATGAAAGTGAAAAAGAATCAGTATCCTCGACAAATACTAATTTGAAACGAAGAGGTATGTTGATTGTTATCATGATGATAATGACGATAAGGACTTGAAACACAAAAATTGTTGTTTTCAATGGAAATATATACCCAGATATAGTTTACAAGGATTTGAAAAGGAAATAAACATTCTAGTTGAATTATTGTTCCCACAAATCAGCTCCTGTGGTTTTCATTCCTATTTATTTATATATTTCATTTCACTTTTTGGTAAATATCCGGTTTTTCATACTTAGTCATAAAATTGTTGGACAGGAAGAACTTTTAGAATACAAATTATGTTTTTAATGTATGTTCTTAATGCAAGTTTTTCTTCTTTATTTAAACTTTTTGCTACATTTTTTTGTATACAAAACAAATCATCAATCATCGCAGAAAATAATTCAATCAGATTTCTTTACGTTTACCTCCGTGTCACTGACATCCCACCTTAAAATTGTTAAAACTTCATAAATACTTTTACAATCATACCATACTTAAACTGCACTGCCATTTTCAGGCCATGCAAGACAACTGTCTCTACAGCATAGCAGATTAGGTTTTTCCGGTATGTTCCTTTTCTGTCATCTATCTTTCTTATTGAGAATTTTGATTTGATTCAATGTCTAATGAATCTCTGAAACCATTTTCTCAAAGTTGGGTCTGTTCAATCTTGGATAGATTTTGTGGTTTAGATTCAGCTGTAGATCACGTGTTGTTTATTTGTAACGTTCGTTTTTATTATTCAAACCAATAATAACAGTAAATAACAATAAATTGATGAAAATAAATATAATTATTGAGAGGTTGCTAGATTACATCTTATGATAAATGAGACCAAAGTGCAAGATGACGGTAAATGTGAACGACACAAAAGATTCACCCTAATATGGTATATCTACAGGGCTACTTTGATGAAATCAAAATTTATAATCACAATAACTGTTTCTGTAAATTTCTTATATTCTTTTTTACTTTATTTAGAAAGCAGAGAAGAATATGAGATTTCAAAATCAGGCACTGCTGAAGGTAGGGATTGTCGACAATATTTATAAAACGGACTGCACTGTTGGTATCCACTTTAAAAACACGGATGATGATCATATGCTTGCTAGGTGGTAGAAAATACCTTTTCAAGAGAGGCATTGATGCCTTGTACCCAGATGGATGCAAATCTGCCTCTAGCTCCTCGTTCTGTGACATGTAAACGGCTTCGTAACCTTACAACTGTTTCAAATCCCTTGCTATTTGACGATTTTTACTGTCAGATGTTACTTATTTTCCCCACCTGCAATAAAGTGGATGTATCAAACTCTTCCTTAAAACAAACGGCTAGCCTCAACTGCAATCTTCCAATTTCGTCAAAGTTTAAATTTATTTTTATTTATTAAAGATCCTTTATCAACGTTAATTCATCGAATGATTTCAAAATCTCACGTTTCTTTGTCACTTAACTATTTCAAAATTCATCTCCAGTTACTCAAAGTTCGCAAGGTCAGAAAAAAGGTGCTGAAAAGATGAAAAAGATAATTTCACATCTTTTGCCTGGATCTAATTTCCAAGCAGTTCCTATTCCTTTGTAAGTAATTTTATTTTTGAAACTGAATTGACTCAGCAAACTATTTACTTTCAGGAATCAACATATGCGGAATTTAAACAGCAAATGTTTACTACAATGTAAATGAAATTTAGTCTGCAGAAAAAGGATTAAATCACAGATAAAAGCATAAACTGGATTTATTTGCCACATAGTTTTATTCTCAACTCAATCTGCACGCATTGATTATCATAAGAGTTTTTACTTAAACCTTTTTGTATTTGTTTAATCGCTGCAATTTAGTTGTTGTATTTTAGGTTTTTTATTTGTATTCTATTTTAGTCCTCCACACGAGCATTATTTGCTGCCACCAGGCGATGCAGTTTCGGTTGTCATTAATGAAAAAGAACCATCATCAATCATTGCATACACTTTGAGGTAAACATTTCTTATTGGTTCTCAAGCTATGCGATGATTTTGGACCGTAATTATTTCTTTTAAAGAATATAATTCTAGACGTGATGAGAATTAGCGTTGGTCTGTTTTTTTAGCAGGGCTAATGTCATGTAGGCAGAGAAGACTAGATATTGCTAATGAAACAAGAGTTGAAGGTTGTCACGTAGAGTTCCACGCTGAATGCGATCCTCAGAAGTCATTCATCAGTTGTTTGATGGTTTAATCAAAATATGGAATCAATAAAAACTAGTGTTATCAACCACGCCAATGCTTGTTGCAATGTTTTGTACTGGTATGCAACAATCACCAATCAAAAACATCCAGAACATGACCGACCTCAATCTCAGTTATCCAAATTGTCTAACCATGTTCTGTGGCTCAAAGTTTTACGAAGAGCATTTAGAATTAAATTTTGCCAGCATAAAATTGGCTTTAAGGCTATCTGGTCACAGTTAAAAGATTATTTTATCCATTATCAACAGTTTGTAAACATTTTCAAAATGCGACATTTCATGACTGTGCTTTATCTCTTGTTTTTGATTTTAAATCATTCCCACCTGCATCAACGTAGAATCAGGAATCTTGTTGTTTACGTCAGTTAAGCTGTCTTTTGAAATCTTAAATTCGGGTGCGCGTAATTGGCAATTTCCGTTTAAACCCGTCTTTAGGCTATGATTTTCGAGATTACTCTTTCTTTGTTCATTTTATGCTTTATATTTACGTCATGCTTCATAAATTCGCTCAAATATCATCTTGAAATCTTCAAATCAGTATGTTATCAGAATCTAGAGATTGTTTTTGTTTCGCAACTGGCGTCTTTAAGCAAAAATCATAACTGAAGCCAATATAACCCCAACTAATTTCTAGTATCCTTTGAAGTAGAGCAAACAGATTATAGTTGTTAGGCTGCAAGAAAATGGAGCTTTTCAGCAGCCGACATTTTGTGACATTTTAGCTTTCTATCAATGATCCATAAAGTATGTGTCCTAGTTGCATATTAATTCTAAATAAAACCTTGTCTTTTTTTTTAGTTCTGTTGATTACTTCAATCAACTGAGTTCGTTAAAAATGCTCTACTTTGGTCCAACAAGCGAGGATTATGCTGCAAAACAAACTTCGACTCCAACCAGAAAGGAACCTGATTCGCTTGAAATGCAAGTAGACGATTTGACGAATTTATTTCAACATAAATCATGGATTTGCTTCCTGCAAGCTACAGAAAACCATGATTCACTTCGACTAGAGTTTAGAGAGCCACTGGGGCTGTTGATTCGCTCGGTGCGGGGCTTGAACCCAGATCCTTTTTTGGTTTTGTATGCCAAATGCTTTACTTCATGATGTTATCGGCCTTGATCGTCAACCAACATCTAGCCCTACCAATTACTTACATAGCCTATCCCTTGTTGTACATTTTTGCCCTGCTGCCTCTTCTAACAAGAACTGATAACAGCCATACACCAATCTCTAATGCTTGATTGGAACAATGTTGCTTATACAATCGGGTCCGTGGCAGTAGAAGGTAGAAAAGGCGTTGCATCATCTGGTAATTAATTAACCTTCAAAAATGATAAGTTATGATCATTTTGGGAGTTTTATAGGCAAAATGTCCAATCTGGTATCTACTTAAGGATGACACCCTCAATTTCTCAGCAAATTCTTCCTTGACCCCCCCCCCCCCTATAGAACAGTGATTTGTATACTTTCCATTTTGATACACTGATTTATATTAGTTTGAAGCTCACATCAAATTTTCACTTTCAATCAATGTTTCTATTCCTGGAATTAGATTATGTTAAGGACGCTCTATTGATATTTGCGATTATCATCCTTTTCTTGATATTTAGCGAATTTAACATGTATAGAATCTATGGATTGATATGAAACTTACATCATTTACAAGAATGGTATTAAATTAATGATTGAATTATGTAATAGATAAGATAATTATTGATGTGCCAGCTTTTGCAACACATTAATAACAGCTGTTGTTTTTGGCTTATTTTCTTTCCTTTATCATAATATTTACTTTGGTCACTGTACTTTAATCTAAATCGTATTAGTAAAGATTTCATTAATTTCACCATAATACCACAGTTTGCATTTTGAGTTTTAGTTTTTCGCATAACCATAAATTCAATCGTTGTGGTATATTTTATTTCAGAAATTCGACAGAGGTTGTGCTGAGAAATCGCAAACAACATTCAAAAAGTAGCAAAAGGCCAAGTTCTTGGGCGGGTGTTTCCAGCAAGAATCCTTTTCTTGAATATCAAGTCAATTTTCAACCAGATTTAATTCAGCAAGGTAATTTCATTTTTGCTTTAAGATTCTCCCTAACAGAGATCATGAAGTTTTGCAACTTATCTTTGGCCAAAGCTGATCAGCTTTCTTCAACAAATGAAACGTATTTTTTGGTTACGGCAGTTTAAACTTTGTTGTTGTCAGCATACTCAAAATCAGCAGTGTTAGAAGAAAACAGGAGTTCCTTGTCTTCTAGTTCTAGCATGAGTTCGTTGGCATGATATCAAGTTCAATTTGAGACATGAGAAATTAGGAAGACGCAATATTTTGGACATTTTTTAAGAAAAGACAACATGCAAAAAACATTGTAGGACGGTTGAGTAAATGGAAAAAGACGTAGGGGACGTCCTCGTAAATGCTAAATGAAGAACATCACGGAAAAGACAAACTGAAACTTTGTTCAATGCATAGAAGGAGCTGAAGATCGTGCTGACTACTGGGGAGGAGTAATGACGGATCTTTTTAATTGAAGCAGTCACCGAATTTTTATGATGAGGCTAAATTAGTTACGTAACTTTACTTTTAACTTTAACTTCATATTCCTAAACATTTAAATTACTTTTTCAACAACAAAATTGACATGATACCTCATTTCATTTTCAGACAGTGCCACTTTAGGTCTTGCGAACTCTGGTCTCGATTCCAAGCCAACACTGCCTCGAAATCGAATGTCGCTGGCTGACCAGTATCTAATGTCATCATCGGCAACAAATGACACACCTGTCAGCAATGACACCGCCCTGGACAGCCCTGCTGATGTTGATGATGGCAAGACAGATTCATTGGATGGAATTCTTGATGATAAAGATGACTTGAAAAGTGTGGTTAGTGACGTCAGGCAGGATCTTCAAGGTATGCGAAAGGGTCCATAACTGCTACACCCGTCCCCTTGTACTTATCATGTACTGCGTATCAAGAGTGGAATATGTTTTGGTTAATGTTGGTTCCCGATGGGTTTATAGTCAGTTAAGAATACTGTAACAAAATGTCGTGGCTCTCCATGCAATTATGTTTGAACTGCATTATCATTTCCCCCTATCCAGAATTGGGCATGTATCCTTCATGTACTTTTACAACGAAAGTTGAAAATGATGATTATAAGTTTAATTTTTATCTTAGCTTTGCAAGATAGTTTCTTCACTTTTTTAATTTTTTTCTTTGTAAGCATAAGATACAGGAACAAATTTAATCGTATTTCATTCCATGATTATTTAAGGACTTTGATAAAAGTTTCCCTAACTTAATATTTTCATTAATTTCTTTTGGTTTCAGAGGAAAAAACGGGAAAGAAAAAAGATGAAAGCAAACCATCAATTGATTACAACATTAAACTCCGTAAGTGACCTGTTTACTGAGTGTAAACGAAAAATAATATGTTTTAACAAACCAATGTAATTCAATCAAACTTTTGATTAGTTGATGACAGTTCAGCAAAATCTTACGATCCCACGGTCAATAGCTGGAGCAAGATACACGAAAAACAAAAGAAACTGCTGTGACACGCCCAAACCATGCCTATTTTCTATTGTCTTGTGAGGAAGGTTTGCCTTACGGTATGTTTTTCGCCGGAGAAAGGTGAATAACTTTTCTGGAGTTTGGTTAGTAACTAGCTCTACTCTTGATTTTGTGATTTCATTTTGTTATGGCAATCTTGATGATTTAACACATTCTAATATTTGCATTTTATTTCTCAATTGCAACAGAGTTTCAAGATAATTCAGCAAAATTCTTTTGCAACGTTTATTATGCTGAGCAATTTCGTCGTTTGAGGGAGTTAATTTTCCCAGAAGGAGAAGAGAAGTAATTCTTTATTATTCTTTTTACTTTTTTTTATCTTTGCATTAAATGCTTCTCAGTTTGCTAAACTATTTCATGTTCCCTCAGTTTTAAAGAATATTCCGTATTTCAAGCACCGCGACTTTGCAATAATGTTGGATTAAACTGTATTAAATTTATAGGTGTGCTTTCTTTTTTAATCTTCGTCTCCTTCAATGTAACTATTCTTTTCAAGATGCTATTTACAACTTTATTTACTTAAATCATAATGTATGAATGTTTAGCATTATATTTATCACCATCATTTTTATAATTATCCTAGATACATTCAATCTTTGTCAAGATGCGTTTTTTGGAAAGCGAGAGGAGGAAAGTCTGGATCTTCATTTTCAAAATCACTTGGTAGGACATCCTTATTGTTACAGAGTGTTGTAGAGTGTTGTAGAGTATTGAAAAGTGTTGCAAAAGTGGAAATCGCATTCCCTGGTATTAGAACATTTTACAATCCCTGTCATTAAGTCTTCCGTAGATGGGACAAATAATATCTTGGAAATACATGGCAACAACTAGGAACACATAAAAATATCTTCCAATTCCTTGCAATAAACGGAAACCGGTTAATTGTGATTGTTATCAACACTGTGCAACATTCTGTGGCTAGATAGAGCACCCTGCAACATTTTGCAACATTCTCCAACACTTTGCAATATTCCTCGCTGGCTATTGGTTCGACTTTAATGTAATGTAGATGAATTACAAACTATCAAGAATACCAGGGAACAAGGAATATCAAGATCACCTTATATACAATATAAAATATACCAAAATATACAAGTTTAGATTTGATTTATATGGATCTAGGCCTACTCGTCAAGTCTGTGTCAAGTTGAGCTAAATAATTTTGATTAAACCTATCATCTAAATCCAAATGTTGAATTAGCCTTAGACTTAAAAACAATGCCTGGATCCTTACTCTTGAAAGTCTTTCAATTTATAAGATGCCTTGGTATGTTTTGTGAATTCGATGAGACTAGTTGCTTAAATTAAAGGAGATTCATTTTAAATGAAGAAACGTATCTTGGTATAGTACGAGAGAGAGTGACTAGACTGCAGACAAATTAGCTATTCACAAGTTTATGCTGGAAATATGATTTTGATATTGCAATATCGATGAAGGCCCGTTTCATCTTATGACGAAATCAAACTATATAATTCGCACTTCAATCTAGAAAATTGTTATTTTTTAACACAGATGATCGTTTTGTGATGAAACAGATGTCACGCTTGGAAGTTCAATCATTTGTTGATTTTGCACCTCATTATTTCCAATATATGGACAAAGCGTTAAAAGAGCAGGTAAAGATGCCATAAAAATATGATATATGCCATTTTGCAATATCTTTGTTGCAAATGATAATGTCTTTTTGTGCAGAATGATAATCTGTGATTTTTTTTTTTTAATTAATCCCAAATTATTCATCGATGATCCATAAATTTTTACAAACTTTTTATTTTCATCAATGCTGACAGCATTTACAACAATTTCAGCAGTCCTCTAAGAAAATCTGATGATTGTTTGAAAAAGCTATATATTTAACATTACATGCATATTCCCACCGTTAAAAACATCAAGCCATGTAAGAAATCTATACCCAGTTATCTTATCGGGCTTCCCACCCCAAAATGTTACATTGATTAGGTAACATTTGTCACAATGATATAACTTCTATATTTTTAAACGGAAAATCGCGCTCTTTTTAGTTGATCGGACAAATAGCGTTAGTAGAATGCTAATTTATAAAACAAGTTGAATCCATTTTGAACGCAAATCTGCAAACATAGACGTTTGCGGTTCGAGAACACGGTCAGAATCTTTCTCCGCAAGCTGTTTCAGCCAACCCAGTTGTCCATGCTTTCAGGATCGGTAGATGGGTACTTAGAGCCAACACCCAAAACAGCAAAGATCCAGCTGCCAGAGCCTTAACCTGGATTGACAAATGAAAATTTCTTACTTGTTTGCAACTGAAAAAAATGCTGATATTTTTTTCCATTTTTTAATTGTTTTTTTCAAGCGACCGACTACTTTAGCAAAAATTCTTGGTGTCTATCGAATTGGTTTTAAAAATTCGCAAACTAACACAACGATGCGACAAGATGTTTTGATTATGGAAAACGTGTTTTACAATCGAAAAGTTAACAAGGTAGGCCCATTTAATACTTTATTTGCAAAATGATTTTGATGAGTGATTTTTCCCTTTTTGGATTTCGGAGAATGCAATCTGAATTCGAGCTTTCAGATTCAAGTAAGATTTCCATCAGCCTTCATGGTAATTTGCAGCAAATATAAATCAAATTTGGTTGAATTTTAAGTCTTCCCTTCAGTTGAGATAAAAACATTTCTCTTGCCACTACAAAATTCTTTTGGGCACAAAGCATGGTGGATTCTTTGGCTCTTAAATTTGCTTTGTATCAATCGTGTTCTTATCATTGGCACTGGATTTCAAGAATCTGCATCCATAGTTTTGATTTCCCCTTTTTTAGATGTGTTTTATAGAAAGTCGCTCTTCTTGTCTTATTTTTATCTTGAATTGTTTTTGCACCATCTAATTTTCAATTTATTTTTGATAAATACAGCTAATTGAAATCTCTTTATTTCTAGATTTTCGACCTTAAAGGTTCAGTTCGAAGTCGATATGTTCATAATTCAGGGAAAGAAGAAGTTTTAATGGATGAAAATTTACTGGAAAGTAAGACAATTTCCTCGATTCAAAACACTAAGTTTGTTTGTTTTAGTTTAATGCTTGTTTTTGATATTGTATCAGGCTTCGACTTTTTGTTGACATCGAAAGGTCAGCGAGCTATTCAGCCTGTTTGAAGCAGTGAGATATTTGCAGATGTTCAAAATAGTAATTTTAAGAACAGGTTGACATAATCGTCAAATATTGACGTTCTTCTCGATATTAATCGCATGCCAACTCGTAATTTCCATCCAAGCTGCTGTCGTTTTTTATCTCATCCAGCTGGTAAAATCAGAAAGTTTCCCAACAATTTGTCGAATTTCACATGAGAGAAAGTTGCCCCCGGCTTGCCGTAAATATTTTAGTATTTGTTGGGAAATTTGATGTATATATCCTTTGGTTTTATGTAAATTTATAATTAATGGAAAATTGTGACATATTACGTCAGTGAGATCAATCAGATTAGAGGTTTAATAGTTTTGAATTAAAAGAAATTAATTAACTTTAATACGCTATTGATGAATCAATGTTGTCACCATTTAAGCAAATATCAAAGCTTATCTATGCTAATGAGTATTTCTTTTTTTTGATGAAATTGTCAATGTACCGTAGAAACATGCAGTCCTTCTATTTTGTGGCCTGATGTTTGCAAGAGTTTTTTAATATGTAGACGTGGAGATTCTCGTTATTAATCACGTTTCTAAGCAGGTTTACGTTGGTTATGAGACATTTTAAATTTGCTTCTTTGTAACGAAGCAGTGATGTTAGGCAGGATTCATGCAGATATTAGCATATTAATATTAATATACTAGCCTAACTGGTATTAATTGATGAGATCAATTGTAGCTTAAGGAAGAGAAATCAACCAATTTCAAAATTAGGAGAGCTATATCCCATTTTGATTATCCGAGGAAACCAATTGGTTTTCCGTTTGCATCAAATAGAAGCATCCTTCTAAGAGAGTCATCCTTATCTCGTGATAATCATTCAAGAGCTTGCAGACTTCTGCAAGTGGATATCTGTTGCGAAGTATAACTTTCTAAGCTCGTTGTGTCGTGTTATACATTGTGTTGTATTGATACTGTGACTTCTTGCATTTGGCAACTTGAAAAGACAATGATCATGAAGGTTTTACTGCAAAAAGCCTTGAAAAAGTTACAGCAATGTGGTCCAGGGCAAAGTCAGAAAAATAGAAAGCTAACAAAAAGGTTTTGCCTTGTGACAAATAGCCACAAATTAAATTGTAGCTAGACCCGGCAAATGGCAAGCAGTCACCAAATCTTTTTAGAACTGCTAAGTACATAAATCAGCAAAAATTGCGTCAAATATGTAATTATTTGTTGATTATTTTGATTTTTGTAGTGATCTGCGAATCTCCATTATTTATTCGACCTCATTCAAAAGTTGTGATGTCAAAAGCGATTCATAACGATTCAGAATTCCTAGCAAATCATAGTGTCATGGATTATTCACTTCTTGTTGGCATTGATGAAGTGAATTTTGAATTGGTTGTTGGCATCATTGGTAAGTGCTTGTTTTTTAATTAACATAATTGCCAACTAGCTGCAATATTTAGCAATTGTACTGAAACATTACGCAATCTTAGACTTTCAAGCATCTTTTTTCTTATCTTAGTTATAATAGGATCATTCCAAGTGCTTAATTGGTAGATAGAACAGTGTTTAAAAGTGCAGATTCAGTGTTTTAAAGTGCAATTTTATTTTCGGGAAAGCCTGTTTTGACTGTTATTTCTAAAAAAACAAAAAACAGTCAGCTCTCTCCCAGCAGGTACCGTTAAATTAAGGCCATTTCAAACATCTGCCCGCATGCCGTCAACATTTGAGGTGGCAGATGGCAACAGACTAATGCAGGTATAACAAGCATCTTTTGACGTATGTGAAAACGAGGTTGTTTGTTACATGAAATATTAAGGGATGGTGGGAACACGTGACGTAGAGAATGGGTCGCGAAATACGTTGGAGATGATGTCTAATGTTTGAAATATATACAGGGTCATAGCTACAGTTGGGTGACACCGACAGAAAAAATATTGTGTTTCGAAAAAAAGGTGTTTTTAGTCATGGAGGAGTATTTCCTTGGCAATATTTGCTAATATGTCGGCAAATAAAAGGATTTTACGCCCATTTTGTCGGAAAATTCATCGTAAACACATCCCCCCAGAAACAGAACATCAAGTTAAGGCCTTGAATATATCTAATCTTGATCTATATTTTTATGGAGTATTTAACTGAATAATGTTGTTTTACTATGTTTTGATTATACCTTTGATATTTTCCTAAAATATCCTTAAAGAGCTTTTCATCATTCTATGTAGCACCGATCCTTCGCTTTCAGATTACATCAGAACGTTCACCTGGGATAAGAAACTAGAAAGCTACGTCAAATCGACTGGTATCCTTGGTGGTCAGGGTAAAATGCCGACTGTAGTTTCACCCGCTGTTTATCGGACTCGTTTTACAGAAGCAATGCATCGTTATTTCTTAATGGTTCCGGACAAATGGACAGGGTTTGGAGCAGATCTTAATTAGCAGACCAAAACTAGGCCCGGATACCCTCGTACATTTCTAGGAGAAAGTACGCGTAAACAATGTAAATTAGTGAAAAACATTCAATTTTTGATTAAAATGTGGATACAATTGTTAAGATTTGAATTAATATTGCTTTGTTAAGGATAAAAGGGCTTTTTTAATGAACATTAAGTGGATATTTCATGTAATTAGTTTGGTAATGATAGCTTATAAAACAAGACGCCATTTTGAAAAAGACGTCATTTTGAAATCAACTCCATTCATTCCTTCATTTCGGACTCGACTCCGCCATTTTGAAATAGCCTCGTTTGATAATGTGCTTCACGATGCAAATAAAATGCAATTTCTGTATCAATTACATAATTTCAAGACACGTGCTATTTAATGAAACATTCAATTTCTCTGCTTAGTATTATTGCAAATCACGATTTCAATATTCAACAATACAATTTTAGACGCTCTAGTTCCCACTGCTTAATTTGCTGTTAACTAAAATTTACTAATTCTCTCTTATATAATATTTTTGTAACTGGAAAGCTTTTCTGTTGGTTAATTGAATTAAGAATTGATAACGATTTGCTTAAAATAGTGAATGTTGACTTGTTATACAATGCATACAATATCAAAATACACATGATGATACAAATTGATATTATCTCAAATTGATGATCAGTCTGTTCGTACACTAGACATTTAGCACGTTGGGGTTTTGCAAAGGCTGCACAAGTTTAAAAATTAGTTTACAGAGGTCTTGCAGTGAACAGCAGTAAACATATGCTGATATTTTTGAATTAATTTGAATAGAACATGTGGTTCCCTTTTCCTTGTTTTCAAATTAGATTCTATTTATTTTGCATGCACTGAAGATCATGAGAAGAAAACTTACTGCTAGAAGAAGTGTGTTTATATTTGCATAATGAGTTCAAGAAACAACCTGTTAGTCTTGGCAAACTACGTCGAATGCTGAATTTGTAAACATAAGCGAAAGTTTTTCATGTCTCCAAAATTTTAGCATAATTCAACAGAAGGCAGGCTAAGTTTTGATATTTAAACATTACATCTTTTTTGCCATAAAATTTTTGTCACAATATAATCTCTTGGGGATCTTTCTGGTAAAGTCTTTTGTGCGTGGCAATAAAAGAAACTCAAAGCCGGGAAGCAGCTGTTTTACATTTTTATAAATTAATAATGAGAAAGACATTCGTCTGATGGTTGTTAGCTTTTCAAAGCATTGAATTCAGTCTTCTTGACAGCTTTTTCTTTGTTGGATAGAACTGAAGCCGAAAGAAAAGTAATTGATAACGTTTGCTTGCACTGAGAGAAGATTCTTTAGCGAACAGTTCTGCTAAAAATGTAGGCCTAATTAGCGAATGATAGATTGACCTGGTTTGGATCAACTGCTCAAATTCGAGTGTTTTCATCGCAACAAAACGTTTCAAATTTATTGGTATGAAACATGGTGAGTTACAGTTTTCATCAAATCTTCTTAAACGTCTGTAAATTGTCTTCGCACAGAATTGATTGATGTATCATAAATTTTTTTAAATGATTTATTGTGTTTGGTTCAAAGTTCTCAGATGTTGTTTTCATCAAATTGATCAGTACATGCTGATCAACATCTCAATTGAAGATGATTCTTTCAAACGACGTTAACATTTCGGGATCTGTCAACGGTCGCCAGAATTCTACGCAAGCAGAATATTTCTTTAAAGTTCAACTAATCCCCGCTTTTCTGTTCATAGCAGTTGTTCCTTAATGCCCTCGGCATAATAACTTTCGTCATTTTTATCATGCTGACTATCTATTATTATGATTAATATCTTCGCTCAATTAAAAGTTTCGCAATATTTTCTCCATGACTAAATCATCTTCTTTGTAGCAAAGGTTTTGCTGTAAATTTGATCAAGGGATCGCGCTTTTAAGACGAGAAGCTTTGCTAAAACTTTGGGTTAAGAACACTTTATTGGGATTAATCTTAACCTAATATTGCACCAGCACCACGTTACACTTGTCTGTGAACATGATATACAAAGAGGCCTCACGCAGGGAAGAAGCCATGAAGCGCCGGTTTCACTGCTTTCGAGGGTGGTTGGTACTCCCAAAAAGGCCTTTTTCACAGCCAACACTGAACGGCAAAGCAATTTTCACCCGTATTCCCGTTTCATAATTTTGAGGGAAAAATGGGATTGAAGGAGAAGGATGTAACTCCACCAATTCATTGAACTGGTGCGAATGCTAAACAAATGCAATTCCCAAAACCAGGGCAAAATAATGCAAGCCAATCCACTTGATAACATTATTACGTTTCAGTAGAAATGCTTATTATACCATATTTCATGAAGGCTAGGAGGATGTACTGCTCAGCTGATGATGACGTGAACAAAAGGGTTGAAACTCAATACAACAACAAGAATTAGATTATTTTTTGGAAATGATGAGACGAATTGTAGGACATTATTTTGATTATTTTTATTGTGATTAGTGTCATCTAACTCTGTTACTGGGGGTGAGGGGGAAATGGAGGGTGAAAACAATAATCTCCCTGTTTGATGACATCACTACAATGGAAGCAGGAAAATGAGTAACGGGATTAGCCTTGTTACAGAAAGATAGGCCCATTGCTGCAAGGACTCGTGTTCGATAGATCCCTTGTGTTCATAAGATATGTTGTTAAATTCCATGCAAGTCTATTTTATCCTGTCTGGCAACGACATTCAGAAATGAGCAGAAAAGAGCATAAGATGTCAGCCACAAATTGCTTTTTATTTAAATGAAAACACCAGTTGCTTTGAGAAAACATTTATAATTTAAGCATTTGTCACACAATGGCAATCATTTTTGAAATAAAAAGGAAAAAACATTGATGGAAACGAAACTAAAAAATTGAATAAGGCTTACGCACGTTTTTCATTGTTAAATTGCTAAACCATAGAATTAAGCTGCATTAATCTAACTAGGCGATATCCTTCATTCCAAATGAAACTCGTCGTTGCATTTTTTTAACAATTACGATATGCTGCTCCTATTTCTTTTATTTATCTTTTTTACTCATCTTTTTTAGGCTGAAATGCTAACTCAATCTCAGAGGCATGGTAAGTTTTCTTGTCTCTAATTTCATCTTGGCTCAAGTTGGGTTTCTTCCAACGCTCAACTGCTCATGAGTGCTATATAGTTCTGGCAGTTGTAGATCTCTTAGCTTTGATAACCAATGAATTTTCATACACATCATACTCCTACGCAGTGTCCTCATGATGCTGCCGCCATTGGCACCGATGGTCACATGACCATGACAACGTGCTTCCTCTGCGCAGCAACCAAATCATCCTCCAACATTTTTCTGTTTTCTCTTTTGTGTTTACTTTCGTTGTTTCAAAAAGTACCGTTTTTTATCCTTGTTAAGTCCGATTTTAAAATCAGAGCTCCACGGATACTCTGTGGATTAGGCAGTGTGTGTTCAATGTGTGAGCCAAATTGAAGAAACAGCTGGTAGGAAATTGCGCAAAAGGCCAATTATGTTCATTTAGGAAAGAAAAAATCAAGCAGTGCAAAACAGAAAAGAGCGTTGGTGGATAGGAGGGTGGCTGCAAGGGTGGCTGCGAGGGTGGCTACGAGGGTGGCTGCGAGTGTTGCTGTTTAAAATAGAGCTATGAATTGTGCGACAAGTATAAAAATTAAGTTCTCTATGAAAAGTGAGGCTAAGCAAAGATGGTCCATACATTCTCTGACGCCCGTTCTTGGATTAAAGAAACTTATTCCACGCTGTCTTTCATTTATTTTTTAAGAACTTAATCCAATTGAACTGAAAGTCAAACTCGCTATTTATTACTCTACCTAAGGAGAATAAAAGGAAACTGTGAATCTGAATTCAAAGGAGAAGTTCGGAAAACGGAATTAAAATTACGAGACAGTCTCCTAATCCATGTTACAAAAATGTCTGCAAGAGATTTCTCGATTAATCAAGACTTATTGGGTCATTATATTGAGTTATCGTTCATCTGTAGATCGTTCATCTGCAGATGAGTTATCGTTCATCGAACAATATTAACCAATTCTGATTCATTCGAACTTATCTAATTCAAACTTTCCCTGCTTCGAAGAAAACTCTCTTGTTCCATAAATAACCCGCTTAGTTTTGTCGCTAGTTGGAGTATCAAATATTTCTTGAAACCTGAAATTTATGCTTAACCTTCCTTGTTTTAATGCATTGTACAGTTTCTGGCAGCAACTGAATAGAGTGCTGCACCATGCAAAATCATGTAATTAGGGATATTCCAATGCCATTTGTTTTATTTAACTTGAGTGTTTAGGCTTTATCATTGAAGAATGTGATGTCTTTTAAGGAAAGATATTTTGATAACCCCATTTACCTAATACTGATTCATTGATCCCATGATTTCTTTTGCGAAGAGCCTTTCTTTGAACCAGATTCACAAACTTATGGGGTTGCTACAAACAAAGTTATACCAACCAACAAATACAAACTATGTAATGCCAAAAGATTGATTTTGCTATTTCCTGTCTCTATGTTACAAAATGTCATCATGATCTCTCCAATTTTTTTTTAATTTTTATTTATCTCTTCGATTTCAGATTTTACTAAAGCCTTTTCACTTTTTGATTACGATAAAGATGGCGTCATATCTAATGATGATATGCGAATCGTTTTGAAATCACTTGGACATAAGATAACAGATCATGAACTTGATGAACTAATCAAAAGCATCGATCGCAATGGTAAATCATTTTAAATCTCTCATGATTAAGGCCATCTCATGTTATTCCCGCCAACATGTTTGTATTTCAGTCGCGTATATTCACTGGGTCATGGCATTAGTTAGCAGGCCGGTAAAATAGAAATGAATAGGTTGTGATGGATACTAGACTCGATATTATTTCATCTAAGTCAACTTAATTGAACTGTAATGAGCTATTCATGGTGTTTTTATGGCAACAACCGTAGCATTTATTGCAAAATAAGACAGCCGCCATCTTGCGCATAAGCGTTCAAATATTCGTTTGCTTGTAATTCGTTCCAGTTTAAAGAGCTTCAAGTTTGGAAAACCAGTTCTTTTTTGTCAAAAGGTAAAATAGCTGCAAAACGCTTTCAATTATACGGACTTTGTCTTAAACAAGAACAAGCGTTGCGATAAAGATTATCTTATCTATTTTGTCAAGCGTTTTGTCTGAGGAAGGTTTGCAAGCCCTCTTGAATAGGCTTCAAACATAAGGCCATAAAATAGAGTTTTTAGATGGAGAAATGTATGGCCGAAGCAAGCTATAAAAAGAAGAACTAGATAATCATTATAAAAAGATACACGATGTTACGATGTTGATCCCGTTGTGTGAATTTGAGCTTAACCTTTTTTGATTTTAGGCGACGGAAAAATTGAGTTGACGGAATTCCTTGACATCATGGGTGCAAAACAGCAGAGTGTCAAAGCTTTGGAGGAAGAAGTGAGGATCGCGTTTGACTTTTTTGATTTGGATGGAAATGGTTACATAAGCATGATGGAATTAAAACAAGTTGCATCGGAATTGGGAGAAGAATTAACAGAAACTGAAATTGATGAAATGATCCGAGAAGCTGATGTTGATGGGGATGGCCAAGTTGATTACAATGGTATGTACTGTTGAAGATTAGTAATTGATTTTCAATTTGATTGTTGGAGGAAAGTTTTGTAGAGTCATTCAAATGCAACGTAAAACTTGCACGGGGAGGAGAATGGAGTTAAATACCCCCACTTCTCCTGTCCCCTTACCGATGACCCCCAGATAGATGTGAACAAATGATTTAAAAACCACTTGGACTTATGTGCAAGAAAGGTTCAAAAGTAAATCCAAAGTTAGGACAATTTCTTTCATTAAAGATTAATCAAACTACCACATACACAGCTTCAAGTGATTCGTCGCCCCGTTTTGAAACAGTGAAATCTTGTGCAAATCCAAATAACTGTTTTTTTGGACAAAGCTCCAACATCTGCTGCTGGGAAGTGTGAATGCAATAGGAAGACCTAGGCCTGGTGCTTCTTAATGACCAACATCTGTCAGCTCTTTTTGTTCATTATTCCGGTTTTTATGACGAATATTTTATTTCAGAGTTTTTAAGAATGATGATGTATGATGGTACTGGCCTGTCATGAGTAATGGACAATCACAATCAACGAATCAACGACCTTGTTTAATCATGCACAAAGCTAAACTAAAGGCAAATATTCGGTAGTTAGTTCTCATAAGCTCTTTATATTATCTTCAACCACAAGTTATCTCTAAATGATGGTTGCATATGCTTAGCCAAAAAAAGCCTTTCTAGGGATTGGGGGAAGATCTTTAAGAATAAGCCAAACATGAAGGAAATTCAACGAAAAACTGATGACATGAAATTTTTTAAATATGAGTCTATCTTCCTTCCCCCTAATTCCTCTTTCTGGAATTTTTGCTGCATTAGTTTTCAAAGAAAGATCTGTCAAGGGAATCAATTTTGAAATGCTTTAAAATTAATTTTGTGGAAGATTTTGAATGATAAAAAATTTAATGAAATAAAGTTTCTCATCAATAACGTCAAAGGAGTTAAATGAAAAATGTCGGATGTGCACCGAACTAATAATTAGGGACATTTTAATGCATTCTCCTCAATCCATGTCGATGAAGAACTCCAGTGGTGTTTTGTTCGTTTCAAAATAATTCCCAAAAACAGGTCGTTTTTTCTGGTACCTTTAAACTCTAAATCTTAATCTTTTTAATGCTTTGTAAAAACGTTTGCTTTATTCCCAAGCCTGCATGAAAAACATGACATATATAGGAAGAGATATGAATGAAAGTTGGGGTAGGCGCAACATAAGAAGGTTGGGGGAGGGGTACTTTTGTGTAAATTGATGGAACTTATTTGAAAATTAACTTGGGAATATTTAATTTTTTTTTTGACAAGGGTCATAACAATTTTGGTAGGTTTCATCCATTTTGATTCCATGGTGTAGGTTCAATATTTAACATTAAGCCCCAGACAAATAGAATGTCGAACGTAGATTAAAGTTTTGTAAATATTAATTAAAGTAGTATTTGCAGTAGCTGCAAAGATTTAGTTAACTAATGTATCAATATAACTATAAAATTAAAAGTTATGTTGATTGATAAAGAATTCTGTAATACCTGCAAAGTAGTGAAACATTACTAAATTAATCGAAAATCTCTATCATTTCTTTTCGATTAGCGTATTCTGGTGGATGAAAATAAGACGCAGGCAAGGCAAAGGGCATTGTAAAAATTTGCCATGCTGCAGTTTATGATCATTTTTATTGCCAATACTACAGATTTTAATTCTGGGGTAGATCTTGAGACAAGGGGCACTATTTCCCCTGAACATTTCTATTCTCCTTGCATAGCTAAACTCAAATGTACTGTTAAGGAATGTTTGCTTTTTGTTTGCAAATACTTATCATGATCACACTTCTAATTTTTACAAATTTCACTCGCATTAAGCACATTGTGATTTGTCACAACGATTCGAAAATCAATTCCTTTGACGACGATTTATTTTCTGAGAACAGTTTCTCATTCCCAAAGGTATCAATTATCCCGTATTGAGCATACCCCTGAGGGCTGAGGGGCTGAGGATCTGCTTCACTGTTGAATTCTTCTAGTTTTTGGGCTGATTTTGACAGCATAACGTAGGCCCACATAACGAGTTATATGCAAATCTGCAGTTTTCAGCTCAGACATTGCCAAGGTTAAAGAAAAGGAAGGCCAGAGATGAAATTAGAGTGTTCTTTTTTCTTGAGTTTCGTAAACAAGGATGTTTAGATGTTGATCATGGAGTTATCAAGGCAGATTTTATAGTTTACGCAACGCGATGATTAAATCAAAACACTGTTGCATAGTTTGTAATGAACAAACTGCTTGTAGATTGTTTAATGATGCAAAATGACAAATTATTCAACGGAAAGGCAATTAAAGTTGCAAAAAAATGGAGCTTTTTTTAGGGTATGTATTTTTAATTTGCTTGCATTCTGCTTTCCCAATAAAAGCAATGTTTATAGATTGACCATTTTTCGCGAACTCGAGTTCAATTGAATAAAGAGCTGAATAATGCGTGAACAACATCTGCGCATAATAACAACAACATCATTATAATATGCAAAAAAAATAACAAAAAAAATAACAAAACCAAAAAACAACTAAATAACTGTTTCGTCCTATTACCTTTGAGCATTGAAGGCCCCGTTTACATGATACCGATTTCAATGTAAAAGTTATAAAACCGTTCCGTTTTGCCCTTCTCATCGCAAACGGCATGAAATGAGAAAGCTTTTGAAAACGGTAGGATTTAAAAAAACTGTATGGTGTAAATTTAAACACATGAAATCAGTATGATGCCGATTCGTGCCTAAAACGAGTTTTTGATCTGTTGATAAGCGAGGCAAATCAATTCGTTCTTATGGCGAACTCATACCATTTTATAGCTTTACATAATACTGTTTTTGCATCATGCGGTTTCCACAAAATTTCATGCTCTTTTCGACACCGTTTTGTGTAAACAGGGCCGTACAAGGTACCCATTACTTAACAGAGTGTAAATCAACTTTTCATACTGACACTTATCAGAGTATAAACCATCGGGTATTGGACAATCAAATTCAACAACATTTATGGGTACGGAAGGTAGTTAATTTTTGAACAGGTGGCATTGATTTTCTTGATTGGATTCGTGACTTCGATTCTTGCTTGGTTGAAATGGCCGGTGTTACTGCGCAGGAGCTTCATGGCTCTAGCTGTGACCAGCTGTCTTCCCCATAATGACCGCATCGCATTCTTGATCATGAAGCTGTATTCGTACAAGGCGGGTTTTCAGTCGGGGCAATTCCATCGAATTAAAATTTCAAAAGTAGCTTATGTATGGAAAGTATAGATTTGCAGGTTTTCAGCTTGAAATTAGGGATAATTCAACAACAACAATTGATTTTGTCATTGCTTATGGTTTAGGTCTAGAATTAATGGTGTTTTAGCGCCAGGGCAGGACCACAGTGAGGTGAGATATGTCACACCCACCCAGGCAAAAATGCTGTTTAAAAAATAAAGCGATTTCGGCCAGCAATTTTGCCGCACATTTTCGTAAATGGTCGGCAAAGGCTTCTTCGCTTATTTTGTCGGCAAATTGTTCTGGACTTCCCTGCTAAAACAGGACATCTTGCTATAGCCCTGCACTAGGGCAAGGGATTAGGTTCAGTAGCATTTGCTATGCTATTTCTAACCATTGAAATATTGTTAATGACCTGATATGCAAATTGCTCTCTTTAAGGAAATAGCACGTTGATTTTTCGATAAGCGACTGGAATTGATTGCGATTGCTGAGGTCACATGTTGTATTTTTGTTGTGAACTAAAACAGAGAATTGTTCGAACTGTTGCTAAAATTAAACTTCCGAATGAAGTTTGTTGTGGTTTGTTTATACAGCCAAACATTGAAGCCAATCTTGTAAT
Source organism: Catostylus mosaicus (assembly GCA_964019065.1). Lineage (NCBI taxonomy): Eukaryota > Metazoa > Cnidaria > Scyphozoa > Rhizostomeae > Catostylidae > Catostylus > Catostylus mosaicus. The sequence goes on along the minus strand of OZ025188.1, from coordinate 14,838,742 downwards.
GGAAGTTGAAATAAATAACTTGTGAATGCAATTGAAAATGGGTCAACGCGATAAAAGTTTGGAGGATGTTGACTTTAATGTTGGTTATCTTAAGTTCACATTTGCATTGAAATGGGATTTTCAATACCTCAACAAAGCAAATGAATGTCACAAAACATTCAATTGCAGTTAAAAATCTTTGCGTAAATAAGCTTCTGAAATTAATTTTGACCTGATGAAATTCATTTTTACAAACCCGAGGCTGTGAATATAAATGATGTTAATGACAATTATGGTGATGATGGCGATGATGATGATGATGATGATGATGATGATGATGATGATGATGATGATGATGATGATGATGATTATTATTATGAAGATGATGGCCATGAAGATGATGATGATGATGATGATGATGATGATGATGATGATGATGATGATGATGATGATGATGATGATGATAATGATATTGATGATAATCATAGCAATTGGGTCCATGAGAAAACCACAAATTTTATTCAATTAACAGTTATTTTCATTTTCTATTCATAGTTCGCTATACTTATTAAATTACTTCTGAAGCATTATTTAGCTACTTCGTTTTCTCAAAAGATTTTATTAGATAATATGATTATTGCTAACAACAAACAAAGTGTTATAAATAATAATGCAACACGCAACCAAAGGAATGAAAATGTTAATAAATATATATGTTTCTATTACTGAATTGCTTGCAGTCCAAGACGTTGCCTTTCCTTTTCATAATCTTCGATATTCCTCTTCATAATCTCAACACAAGGACCAAGTAATCGCTCAAATGCAGCTGTGTCTAATACAGCAAGAACAACATCACCCTCAGCATAAACGGATGCAACTCTTGGTTTGTTCAGAACTAAAGCCAACTCTCCAAAATACTCACCATCTTTTGCATAAGCGATTGTTCTTTCTTCCATCTTTGTTTTATCCGGTCTTACTGATATCTTTACTTTTCCTTCCATGATGAAATACATATTTTGTGCTTCGTCACCCTCTCGTATAATGCATTTCCCATCAACGATGTTTTTAACGTCTAGAGCATCAGCTAAATTCATTCGTTCGTAAGCTGTTAAATCAGCTAGCATTGGTACTTTTTCAAGAAGTTCCTCAAATCGCTGCCTCTGTTTTGCCGCCGCAGTTACGACAATGGCACGGAAAACTTTTTGATCGAGACACCATAATGTTCCTTGTGAAACTGCAACGATGGTTGCGGCCCTTGGACAGTTGTACATCAATGCTAATTCACCAAAACTACCTTTGCCATCGATGGTTGCTATTTTCTTTCTACCGTTTTCACTTTCAATGAATATGTCGTAAATTCCAGTTTCAACAACATAGAAATTATCACCGTCGTCACCTTGCTTGATAATCAACTCGTTTTCTTTTACTTCACGAGGAAAAAATGAACTCAAAACAACAGTAAACTGCTTTTTGTCAACCGATTTGAAAAGAAGAATATCTTTGACAGCCTTTTCTAAAAAATTGAGCTGCTTTTCTGTTTTTGGGTATGAAACAATCTCCACGTTATTCTCCTTTGTTGGATCGTAAGATTCCGCCGCCACCGCCTGTCGTCGTCCGCGTGGTCGAGTTGGCGGTGGAACGAATTCTTCATCTTCCGATTCATGGTTGTTTTCTTTGTGCGAATTCATGTCCTTGTATTTCTGACCTGCTTCACTGTCCCTTAACACTTCAAAATATCTTGCTGCATAGTTCACAATGTCTTCTGGCTCGTCCTGCAAAACAGTAAAAATGAAGTCCGTCATAAGTTTGTGATAACATGAAGGAAGCCTGAGTTCTGTCATCCTTGAAGGCCGTTAACTCGAATTTTTATCAAACAAACTTTTCTAGAAGTCTTTGGATGCCACCACTTTTAAAAAACAGTTCTGTTTTTATGTCTGTTTTTATAGTGATCAAATGAGCAAATAGTTGATCTTCGCTGCCTCAAATGTCGTTTGCGTTTCAAATCAAATCGAATCTACGGGCACGCTTTACAAACGGTTTGACCTGCTCAATGTGTGACCAAGACTAGTAATAGCGATTTTATCTGCGATTTTAGCGAGCAAGTAGTTGCAAACCAGACCAAAATATAACTGCGTTTTACTTTCGAGCTTGCGAGGTAATGCCATATACTGGGATATTTGGTATTGTCTTCCTTACATCCAATGACGTTCTTCACAATTTCGACTGTGATTATTTTTTCATTATCTCACATTCCACGCAGTTGCTTCATTAATTTTGCATAGTCAACATCTTCTGTTCGCAAAACATCTAGTGAGAGCCAAACTCGTTTTTGTATCAATATCGACTGGTTTTCGATGAAATAATAAGTTTAAAAAGGATTTTCACGCTGATGAAATAAATGTCACAGGAATCCAAATACAAAATGATGTGATGATTTTCATAAATGCTTCATTTGATAAAACGGATTGTTCACGAAGCACAATTAAGTTTTCAAACAGCAATTGATTCCCCGCCTTGTTTGAAGCGAATCAAAGTTGAGAATCCATACCAGAGTCATCGACATAAAACGTTATCAAATCGAAGCCACAAATGTTTGCTTAGCACATTGCTCAAGGTTCGCAAAAAACCTCGACATTCCTTCGGCCTAAATCTTCAAATTTGAACAATTTCCTCATTAAATAATAAATGGAAGGCGTATTATTGTTCTAGTATTTCAGTTTGCATTGTTTTCAGCGACCATTTTCACGGTTGTCAGCAATAGAAACGCGATTCTTCCCGTTTGTGTTATTGTCAATCTCCAATGATCTCGGAATCAAAATTATATCGTGATAATTTGATCGATAGATAATATTTTGAAACGATGTAAGCGCTGTCAGTTAGCTAGAATTATCATGCAGTATATAATCCTATAGGAAGATCTTTAATTGTTGATCCGAGACTGCTACCTAACCACAATTAGCATAAGCCCGCAGCAGCTTAGTCTAGATCGTTTTTTGCAGATCTCCTCAATCAGTAAACATTGCGTTGCTATTTGCCAAAATGATTATGGATTGAAAAGGACCCTTTTTGTATGTTTAATTTTCATTATAATGTTTATTTCTTATTAGTTAGAATGCCATTTGCGTCGTAAAATGGTAGCCTCCTGCTTGCTCTCACCAAGTGGCTATGACATAAGCTCGGAATGACCTGGTGCTTGAACCGGTGTGGCATCAGTCTTAATGCATAATAAAGGAAAACAGCATAATGCCATGAAGAAGAGAAAAATACAAATAGTTTTTGTTGTACTTAATTGAATCGTTGTAGGCTCGAGCTGATTTTAGATGGAAGATGGTGAAAATTTGATTAATTTTAAATAAAGTAAATAGAGTTCTTTAAAATGGTGCGTCTTTCATATTCAATAAAATCAAAAGCATTCGTTGTTCACTTGATGTAATTTTTCAACTCAAATTGAAATCGATCAAGCGCTTCTTTCAGAATTTATGACATTCTACGATTAGCGATGCAAGTACTTAAGGCTTATAGAAATTTCAGGTCAATTAAGCAGGATTTCCGTATTACGTTGGGCAGGTGAAAATTATGCAATAAATGTCACAGTTTTAATGAATTTTTACGACTTTGCAACTAGATTTTTTAATTAGCAATCGAATCAATGAAACGCATTTTTGTACAATCTCTTGAATTAATTGAATTTCTGATCAAAAGTGTCTAGATTTTTTCATTATGAAGATGAAATTACGAATTGTATATGTTTATTGCAACAAAAAATTTATCTTATTTCGTAAAAACATTTATCCCTAATTGTTTAATGCAATTCAATGAAGTCAATGAGCCGAGATCAATACGGCAGCCTCGCTTTCAGCCCCAATAAACACCGAGTAAAAATCATATGGCATGTGACCACTTGACAGCCAACCATATGACCGTCAGCAATGGGTCATGGGGGTCATGGGTGTATATTGTAGAAATTATTATATTGAGTTCAGTTGTGGTTTGATCAGTTCAAAGCAGCACAAATATCGCTTCTTCTCTGGTATCCCTCTGCGAACTGATTTCCGACATAACATAGTTAATTTCTAATTCAAGCATCTTGCCATGAATGTCGGTTTCGCCAGAAGAATAAGCTATTCCAATGGTAGATGGGCTATTGAAAATTTCTCTGCTGAAATATTAGCAGATTGCACGCTTTAAGGTGAAAATTAATCATTGAAAACTCGAATCTGGAGTGAATTTTGACGAATTTGCAAATGCAGTGCTTAAACCACTACAAATATGTTGCTGATAACGAAGTTTCTTTATTGTTCATTTTAATTTGCAAATTGAAGGCCATCGTTACTAGATTATACACCTTTTAGCCAACCTCTGATACGAGTTGAAACACTAGCATCAAATGAGCAAGGAATCAGCTAATAACTTCTGAACCAGCAACATCTATACAATGGGGCCATGGTGACATTTGCCACTCCTGACCTCAGAAAAAGCTTATACTTATTTTGCTAATTTTCTATCCTTAACTACTCTGCCCCCCTATGCCATAGAATGTAGTATGTACCCCCTGTTCAGCACAATGTTTACAAAGGGACTTTCTTATTTGATGATTGTAAGTGCATTGAATTACAACACGGAAAGAAATGGATATATGACTACTCCTACATAACAAAATGCATGAAAAAGGCGAATAGAATTACCACTGCAAACGGTTGCTCGTGCACCGGCGAGTCGATTAATCTAGATCTAGAGGGTTTTATGACACCCCTAAACAACATCATCCATTCTAGATCTAAATGTAAGCAGGGTTTGTCATTTAGAATGTATCTACTGGCATAAAGGTGGCCAACTTTTCAGGATCCAAGGGACAGAGTCTATGATATGGAGATGGTCTTAAAATACAAGGATATTCGGAAAATACGAAATTGTTTCCCAGATCAATAAAAAATGTCTTTGCTTATCAATTAAATATTTAAATACTATCTCGCATTATTTTACTCAGCTGCTCTTTTCTCTTGGGTAAACAATTAAAAATCATAAAATATTTCATTAAAAATTTATCATAAACCATTTCACCCTGTTTCTGATCCCTCCAGTGTTGTATTAAATTCGAACAAAACAAAATCGCGATTAACACAGAAAAAGCTTTTGCCCGTCCAATCAGCAGATTAGAGTGTGAAATGCAAGCATAAAAACTCATTATGGGAGAAGCGATCGCGAAACTACCAACTTACAATAATATCTCATCATTATGAATTTCATTGAACACGTGTTTGACATGGCTGATCACGTGAGATTTTAAAATAATACCAGCTGATGTGGGTATTTTTTCGATGAAATTTCAATTAGAAGCAACCAGTACAGTGTTCAATATTGTTCAAACGATTGCCCATGTGTCAAATATGTTGAGTATGCGAGGTGCAATATTGCGAAATTTCATTTTCAAGTTTAGCTGCAGTCGAAGGAGAATAGCAAAGAGATTGTGGGAGGGTGTCATGGGGCTGGGGGAGAGGTTAACCTGCGATGCTGATTCAATGGAGTATGGAAAAGTAGTTAACTTGATACAATTAGATAAAACAGCAAGGTCAATAAAGTGTCGAATACTCAGAGATGGATAACTTTTTCAAAGAGTGACCATCGACATTGACAAATTGATCAATCCAAATTAAGTATTTGAAGTTTAAGAAAGATTTTTAACAATTGGAAACACCTTTGTCGCTTTAAAAACTACCCTTTAAACCTAGTGTCATTTCCACGAAAATTTGAAAATTAGATAAAAATGTAAAGATTTAACGTATGCTTTTTGTTAATTTTATATTCAAAAATCATTCAACTCTTAGAAACACCATAATTTTCAAGTCAAACGTCTTCACATTTAGCAGATTGCAATGAGTCAGTGATTGAGCCACCGGGTTGCATAGGGGGGGGGGGTCTAATTACCCTCATTTTTCTGAAACAATGGTGATGTAGATTCAACAAAATTTGAAGCAGGGTTATGGACCCTTATTAAGTTTCGTTTCTTAGTCACACGGTATCTTCAAAATTAATCGTAAAAAAGAGAATTGACAATTCTAAACCTTTCTAAAACAGCATCATTGTGTTCAGAAGGGCGCGGCCAGACTCCCATTACCATCTTACATCTCCCTCCAACTTTGCAGAGGCTGGCGCCAACGCTAAATACAGTATCTACAGTATGATAACAAGCCTAATTAAATCTTGCTTTTTGATCCTAAACATTAACTGATCCACTAAAACAGGGATGATCTTCTTGGAAGCTATGACATTTGCTCGGCATTAAACTCATTGAGTCATAGTATTGGTGGTGATCCCTGTGATTAATCGTAAGAACGAATGCCGATTTACTGTGAAAATGATACATCATCCCAATTCTAATCAGCCTTGGAATCTATTTAATTTCAATCAGAATCATATTTTATCCTTCTCAATGACGATAATAACGTTTTATGTACTTTTTGATCATTCGTCTTTCTTACTGCTCATGGATAATGTAAAAGAATCTTCTGAGTTTATGTTACTAATGATTTAGAACTTTGAGTAAATTTAATACAGTTTTGTCATTTTGTTTTGTGGAAAGATTTTGACGGGCGCAATTCACTACGAGGAACACTTTACGAAGAATAAAAAAGCAATGTGGAAAAACTACAGTACAAATTAATTAAAAAATGTAGTAGATGAAAATAAACACAGCTGAAAATAGTTAAAGAAGATTTTATACCATAAAGAATTAATAACAATCTTACAATTTTATGAAACATAAACATTTGCAAACAAACATGATGAACCAAGACAAACGGAGACTTTTACATAAGAACGTTTTCAAAATGAATTCTGCTTTAAGGTAAACTTACTATTTGCATTAGATTATGCATGGAATCGATAGGACTTGTTTGAGAAACATCAATCTAACTCAACTGCACCGACAAGACAGCTAGACGGCGAATGGAAAGCCTTTTAAGACACAACTATGCAGTCATTGTTAAGTGAGTTTAATTAGCAATGAAAGATACTAATGGCATTAGCTACCTGTCCAGCATACCTGCAATGGTGCTGCTTTCTGATAAGAACGACGAAACATTAAACACATTTCAAAGTTAGATGAGAACAAAGATAAGTAAGAACACAAAAAAGTGAGTGAATGATGATTGACTATGCTGATGATGATGATGATGATGATGATGATGATGATGATGATGATATTGACTATGATGATGGTGATGATGATGACGATGATGATGATGATGTTGATGACGATGATGATGACGACGATGATTTATGATAATTTATGATAATGATGATGATTTATGATTATGATAATGGCGTTGATCTGAATTTGATAAATATGGCTTTCTTATTCTAAATAACTATCATTATTAATATTTCATTAAACAAATGGGTTGATCCAACTGGATATGTTGACCTTCCTCTACTTAAAGATTAAGCCTTAATGTTATCTAAATACCAAACAATAGAAAATAAAAGTATAATCGTTAATAATATTATATCTTTAAGTCCTATGGCATGTTTGAAAGACAGTCAAGTTAAATCTTTTAACCTTTTTATGCGGTTCGTTTGAAATGTAAATCTGATGCTTGCTTAACTGTAATGCATCTTGTTATTTGCATCTTTGCTGCATGGGAGATTTCTTAAAAGGCAGACCATTTTGATGAGATCTTTTCTTTTCAATAATTAGTTATTTTTTGTGATTCGATTAGAAATAAACACCTGTCTAAATTTAAGAACAAGACTGAGAGTATTGATATCGCAAAGAGAAATGTGAATAAAGGCACCAGTGCGCAAATTCTCGCCGTAATTAGAGACAACACACTTCCATGCAATGAGAAAGCTTGAAATTGAACCAAAGTGGTACGAAAACTGTAATTGAAAAGCCCTGAGGTCTATATCTTATGGTTTAGGCAGTGGCAAAATGACCTGTCAATTGCAGTTTGTGCAACGTTGCCTCTCTTTAGCCATGATATAATCTGTATTGCATGCTTGACGTAATATGAAAAGGGGAGTGTCAATGGGGTCTTGAACCACTCATTTAGTTTTTTATTTTAGTGAAGTGTATTTTACATGATAATCACAGCATGCCCATGTAAGAAGAAAAAACTCTGAGATAACTAATTGATAATAATTCTTGAAACTAATGATTCATATAGGGATTAATCCTATCAAATCTTCTATGTCAAACAATATAGTAAAATAGTTTTATTCATTAGGTATTAATTCATATCAAATAACTATTTTATTATTTTCTCAAATTTTCTTACACAATTTTCCATTAGCCAGTAAAATAAACAAAAATCTAAAATCTGACAATTTAACTGTAGCAAGTCTAGCATTTGACAACACACTAACCCCAGCTGGACATCTTAGAAACACTTACAGGGTAGTAAGCTTAGATAGTCTGTTAGAGACTTTTTCTTAGTATCCTGAACATATAAACAAATCAAGAATAAATTTGTAACTATTATAACAGCAGCAAACAAATGTACTTAGGTGAATTGTGTTCAAATATATACATTTCTATTCTATTCTATTCTATTCTATTCTATTCTATTCTATTCTATTCTATTCTATTCTATTCTATTCTATTCTATTCTATTCTATTCTATTCTATTCTATTCTATTCTATTCTATTCTATTCTATTCTATTCTATTCTATTCTATTCTATTCTATTCTATTCTATTCTATTCTATTCTATTCTATTCTATTCTATTCTATTCTATTCTATTCTATTCTATTCTATTCTATTCTATTCTATTCTATTCTATTCTATTCTATTCTATTCTATTCTATTCTATTCTATTCTATTCTACTCTATTCTATTCTATTCTATTCTATTCTATTCTATTCTATTCTATTCTATTCTATTCTAGTGAGATGTAAGCAAAATTTCATCATTCCGGGAAAATTATTCGCATTTAATATTCAAACAAAAGTTGGTTTTGGCCATTTTTGTATGTGAATCTTGATTGCATTTCAGGTCAAGGGTGTACATACACGTATGAGGAAAGTGTCATTCATTAAAACCATATACAGGCAACGCGGACAACCAGACTAATCTATGCAGCTTCAAACATTGAATTAAATGACATCTTTTACGAGGAGCTCACACAGCCAAGGTAATTCATACGTCTGTTGTTGTAGTGCATCAGCAGCTTTATTTCAAAGGCTTTTCTTAAAGGTAAACAACAAGCTTCATGACATATAAGCCTCTCTTTATTGCAGAACGTGTTTTATTTAATACTATTAAGAATTTTTTACATTAAGCTATTATAGCATGCCTGAACATGACAAAATAATTGTCATTTTAATAGGATTTTTTTTAAAAACAGAGTTAAGTTATATGGTGACATTTCAAACCAATTTGTAAGTATTTTAAAAGAAGCTCATCAACTGCATAAATTCATAACGCAAATTTAGACCCTATCAGCCTTCAGTTAGTCTAATACATTTGTGAAATAAATCACATTAAGGCAGCTTGGATTTGCAAAGTTTTTCCAATTAAAAATTGTTCTGTATGCATTAAACATTAAAGAGAAGCTTTCTTGTTTGCATAGCCATGTCTGTGTTTAATATAATCGGCATTATCCAAAAGGCTTCTTCGGCAAATGTATGTTCATGATAAAATTAAATTCTCAAATTATGTGAAGTTTCGGAATAAAAAAATTTTTCAGACTGATAATTTAGTTTAAAAGCAATCACCTCAATCATAATCGCTGTTTTCCGTAAAATTCTCGCATTTTGGACTTAGCAGTCGTTGAAATGTCTTCAGAAATGGACCATTTAAATGTGAATGCATGCAACGAAACCTTTAGTCATTCTAAGAACATTTCAGTTCATTCTGATTGGCTGACTATATTTTCAAGCAACAGCCACAAAATTTCACTTCATTTTTATGTTGTTTTGCTGTGTCCAATCTCTTTTTCTCGGCTTGCAATAAAAACATTGGAAGCTATATTAAAATTTGTTCAATCAAGTTTGGCAAATCACAGTTAAAAACTGATGCTATTGACGAGACATCCTCCCCAGTATTTCGAAAATTATAAACAGTGTTTCTTTCTGGTTAATTTTTTTCAGATCTTTTTTCCTTTCTGCTGTTTGTTTTATTCAATCATTTCTAATTTATTATTGATAAGGACCCACCGAGATGGAGGCAGTGGGGGCCTTGGCCTCGGAATCCTTCGACAGTGTTTCGTGGAAACAAGTCCTTGTTACGAAAAAAGCTAGAGGATTTAATAACCTGAGGTTTTTCGCAATTTTCTTAATAGAAATCGATCCTCACTGCTTTAGGCATTTTAAAATGCTTGGAATTTGTCTGCCATTCAAAACTTTCTCTACCATTTGACAACTCATCCATCTTGCTTTTCTCATCATAATTGACTAGCAAGGAATGACCCTGGATGGGAGTTTTTTAGACAGAAGTTAAAGTTTGAAAGTAGGTCAGCATGAACTTTTTAAAGATTATATCTGGGTCATTTAGGGTGCATGAATTATTAAGTATTTTTTAATTTATTAATGTGATTTCAAAAGGATGATAAATTTTATCTTTGCAACTGAGTGCAACAGAGTACAAGAAAAAATAGAATTTAATTGATGGCTTCACCTGGGTGACAATTTTGCACGAATTTTTCAATTCATTTCTTTGCCAACATCTTATGATATAAACATTTGCATGGAGCTGAAATTTTGTGATCTGTTGCATGTTGTCCCACATAAGCAGGGCCATCGAAGGAATTTTAGGGCACAGCTGGGAATATCATAGATAGCTTCTAAAAACTCGATGTATGTGTCTGATTGATATTCACCTTTTGCAACTGGTGTGGCATTTAAGATTGATTCCTTAAGTACACAAAGAGGCATCACTTTAGGTGGGAGGGGGCGTTGGAGGTGTGGCTCACCCTCCCAACTATGTAAATATCATTTTTCAAGCAGGACAAAAAAAGGCGCTGATGGCACGTTTTAGCTATAAAATGGGGAATTTTTACAATTTTGAGATAGCAAAATGAGATTTTTGCAGAGAAAAAGTGCCATCAGCCTCCTAACCCGGAGCATGTAATGACGCCCCTGAGTGCGCATCTCCAGAAATATGATGTTTCCCTTCCAGTCCCCCGTAACCGGCATAATTCTAAGTCTAGATCCCAATTTCTACTTGCATATCTAATTACTTTTCGAAATGATTTTTTGATGATTGAAAGTCCTTATCAATGGGTAAATCGCAATTTTTGACAAGTAATGGGTTGACTCAACGCAATTGTTTCCTTTGTTTGCAGCAAAAACAGAAATTTCTTTTCATTGAATTTGGAAGATATAATCTTAAAATTTTTCTAAGGATTGAACGACAAGTTTACGACATTTATTAATTGAAACAAAGAATTCTTATGTAAAATATAAACTAATGGTTTCTAAGGATATAGAATATAGTTCCGAAGCAATGACAAAAATCCAAAATAAAGTTCTAAATATAAACCCAACGAACAAGTCAATAATTTTTATAACAAACAGAGGAATATCTATTCGTAGCAAGACGGATTTATGTCTCGATACAAGGAAACGTAATTGCTTTAAAGCGAGCAAAGTAAATTATCATGTTTAAAATTAGTTAAAATCATTACTTATAAGTATTAGCTCTTACCATTAATGAGATCTCACTTTCTTTGGTAAATACAACTTTGGAAGGATATTGCGACGCTTGTAAAATATTCGATTCTTTTAAGTCGCTTTTAAGCAAACAAACTTAACTGATAAAACTTTTTCAATTCAAGCATTACATTGCTTGGTTTGCATATTCCATTAAACTGCAAACTAGCGTAAGGAATTACAATCAAGTATGGTTGATTGGCTTACAGCTTTGAGTATAACCTTTGATTGGCCGAATTCGATAATTTTTTAATCTAAGCCCTGCTTTTTATAAATATTTAACGATGCAAATCAATCATAACTTAAGCAATATTTGACCAAATGAAAAACGGCACGATTCTTGCTACAGACTCTAAAAGGAATCGTTCGATATTTCTGTAATTGTAACGCACAACATTTCCCCCAAGAAAACCCCACTCAACACTGCTAGAACGTTCTATAGTTGTTGACTGGTTGATTGGGGGAGGGGGGAGGGGGGGAAGGGGAAAGGGGAGATGGTGCAATGAATTGTAAATATCCATGCTGTCCAGCCTTTTTGTTTTTTTGGGCAATTTTGCAGTTGCATGCTCAACAAAAAGGATCATATTAAATTTACGAACGAAAATTCTCATAAACAAGAATATGCTAAATTCCTGTAAGAAAACCTTTTGCTTATTTTGTATTTGCATAACTTTCTTGCCACATTGGAACACTTCAAGTAATTTCGCCACTCGTTTTCCAAAAATATCACAATATTAACAGAATTATATCAATTTGTTACTATCATCACTTATTCATCTTACACAATAGTATCACATTTTCACAATACTTACCAACAGTTATCTTTTTCTGCATTTTCACAATTGATACTGACATGATAATGAAGAAAAGAAATTCAAGAATTCAAGAATTGGTAAAAAATACCCTTCCAAAATAAATGGTGACGAGCCAAGCCCTTTAAGATCACGATTACAAATCTTGCTGTTGCACTTGAACTCATGACCAAAGAAATAAACTAAAATTAAAAATTTTATTGATCACTTCAAAGATTAGGTACGGTTTACGTCAAATCTCGTATCCACTGATGAATAAACCATAACTATTTCACTGGCTGTATCTCCTGATAGATTGTAAAAACTTAATTATGCATAATCAATCTTTGAAAAAGCATTTCTAAAAACAACTTACCTTAAGTTTTGGTGTGTATACCTTTATGACTGTGTAACAGATGTACATTTAATTAAAGAAACTTGTTCTTCGTATTTTCTACGTGTTTATGAATCTTATTAATGCTGATAGAGTAACAAAGGGCTTAACTGACTTATTTTCTATATGACAATGCCAGATGTAAGTTAAGTTCAAATATAGATATACGCAGAAAACCGCAGATAAATCGCAGAATGAAACCACCAAAGCATACATCATACAATGGACGCTTATTGAATGCTTTTTCAGTTGATGTGTTTTGACGGCTGTGAATAAAAAGTGCCTTGCATATTAATGCGGTGCTTTCATTGTTGGTATCGTGGGAGAGGGGGCTGCAAGGGTAGAATGCCCCCAAAATCATCTACAACAATAGCATGCAGGAACTCATTATTGAAGGATTGATTATCGTGAATGGTGATTTAGTGCCAATTTACTGTTCACCAAGCTCTGTCCCTGATTTCTTCCATGATTGGGGATGGGCACATGGCATGGACCTCATATCATGGGTAACATTGAGCAAATAAATGGAAATCTTTATTTCCTAACAGAACTATAACTTGGATTCATTGGCAGTTCAAAAAAACTGCTTTTATTTTACACTGCAAAGGCTTATTAAAATACATCAAATAAATCATATCTGATATTTTATATTTGATAAATGTCTAGATGTCTTTTGAGACAATCATCTCCAATTATCAAATGATGTTGACAATTTTGACGTTTTAAGATATTTTTAAGGGTTTTAAAATCCAGAATAGGGAGCCTAAGAAAAAGAGCATTATCAAGGACCTCTTACTTTTTAGTAGAGTATCATCGAAATCTTGATCAACCGGTGCAATGAAGTGAACGGAAGGCCCAAGTAGGGTAAGGGGCGTGGCTTGCATTACCAAGTAAATGCATTAACGTCCAGATAGTTTGATAGGGGTTTTGTATCAAGCTTTTGCACGCAGCAGGGTCATTATTTTTTTGTTTTAAAAACATTTTCGTGCTGCAAAAGTTTTGCAAGTAAATTAAGTGATTTATCCGCTGTTAATGCAAACAGAGGCTGAATTGGCAACCCTGAACCACAAGCAAATACAGATCCTTGAGGTGGAAATTGAACTTGTGTTTGGATTCAAGTGAATACAATATCAGTTCAGGATATTATGCTTTGTTTTGATGGTAAAGTGTTAACTATGAATGAGCAACAAGCAAAGTGGTTTTGTCCTTGCAAACCACCGATAAAACATGACTTGAAACAGTATTCATACTCTTATGGCAATTAGTCATTGCTTTTCATTAATTTTAAACCAAAATAAATTTTCAAAGATTGGCTTCTTAACGCGGAAATCAGTCAAAACATAAGAATTCTTAAACGTTTTGGGCATAGGCAATAAGGCAAACGAATTGATTGGTTATACTGTTCCAGTTCTGACTAAGAAAAGATTGGTTAGGAATTTAGCGGGGAATCGACAAACGATAAAATAACCCAAGATTATATTTTCAATTAGTATCTACAATAAGATACTCAAAGCTTTCTTGTTTGAAAATAATTACCGATCATAGAAATGAAACATGTCTGCAAATTTACTACAACTTTAAAAGACTTAATTTATTTAAAGACGTAATTTTCAATAAACACCTTTGAGACAGGGGGTGCTCTCTCCTCGATTAGCCCTGCTTCTGAGAGAGCCTCCCATCAAGAAATTGTCTGCCAACGATCAATTTTTTGTTGATTTAATTGATGCATTGCTCTTCATATGTTAATTTCAAGTTTATTGCATCTGTATTATGTATATGTTTAGTTTATGTTGATAGAAATAAAGGTAGAAGAAATTTAAAATATGAAACTGCTACAGAAGCAATAGAGTGCGGAAGTGAAATTTCAACTCAGCTGAACCCTTTTCTTATTTCTACTGTCTTTTAAAAACAACACCCATGACAGCCGCCTAATTCTCTATAGTGGTTGAAAAGTTATAAATCATCCTATCGAGGTAAAATGTTTTTGACAAACAATTGTAGCCAAAAAGCTCTGTATATAAGTTATGTAAATTGCTGATCTACATTCCACTGAGGAAACCTTGGATCTAGAAAGCCAAAATCTTAAATTCTATTTTGAATAGGACAACTTTTGCTTAGAATAAGGCAGTTTAGAAAGGATGATTCTTAGATTCTCAGGAAATGCAGTCAGTTCAACTGAAAAAATACGATGCTAAAAATTTGAATGTTCTTTATGCAAGAAAGCTCCGATTGTAAAAACTGGTGAAAACTCGCCCTGATAGCAAGAAAAAGCTCTTATAATCAGCTTCATAGTGCAAAATAGAGCATCAAATCACAGTTAATTCAACTGATCTTTGTGATCATGACATCTGTTCGGAGTTTTATGTCACTGTTTAAGCCAAGAAACATTTTTTTCTAACTTTTCTAGACATTCTTTGCTTTAAAAGTGAACTGAATCTATATCAATTTTGTTTCGTTTAATTCTCAAAACAAAGTTTTGCTTGAAATGAATAGATTTGTAAAATTCTTACATTCTAGAGGTTCTTAAATAGCACATAGCAACGTCTGCGCTCATTACAAACTATCTTGCGTTGAGAAGATAAGAAACATATTTTAAGTATTTAGACAATAATAGGAAGTATTCATCACCATTAGCAAAAACGATTGGAATAAAAAGATTTGCAAAAATTAAAAATGAGTTTACGATAAAGAAAGCATTAGCTTTAGTTCATCTTAAAGCCCAATTTATTTGATCAGCTTCTCTCTTTAATCTATTCACTTGAAAAGTTATTCAAAAAGTACAAAGTTTAAGAAACAGAATGATAATGTAGATACCTTTCATTAAAACAAAATATTTCTTGGATGGAAAGCCTGAACTTCACTTTTCAGCTTCGTCAACTGCATAAAAGTGACCTCGGTTCTCGGCAGATTCAAAAAAAGATCGAAAACGGCCAATTCTTTGTACAATAAAAGCGTATTTGTGAAAGAGTTAAGACTATGCCACTCTCGTATCACCTGCTTCTTCATCACGGGGGGGCTACACTTCATTTCAATTTACCTCAGCAACTGTTTTCAACAGAACATTTCTTTTTATAGCAAAACCTGCGACTAAACATTTCATTGCAAGCTAGCTAAGCTGTTAACGAAATGAAACAAGCAAAATCAATTTTGAACTGCTTTGAAAGAAAATAAAATAGATTGAATTTGAGTTTGTTATTTTTCAAGGTATTGTTTTCTATAAAGACTAGCCACTTGCTGTTGAGTCTCCGAAGTAGAATCATTGAATGATTTGTAGATACGATCTTCACCTGCAATGAAATCATTTTGTGTAAGCATCATTTTTAGTGGAAATAAACATCATTCTTGGCAATCAAATTCCGGCTTATGAATTAAAAATAATCTTATGCTTTAAATGTGAAATAACATAACAAAATCCACTACATTTAGCTGATGAAACAAATTGAGCTCTCATGATTCTGATTTTCCAACCTTTCATAACTTTGCAAGGGGATGCTTATTTAGGAGAAAAGAGAGAAATTCAAAAGCTACTCCCCTTCTACCTCCTTCCATTAAACATCTCATTTTCTCAGATACATCTCTAGCTTTATCTTCTTCTTTCCTTGGATATGCCATTTAAAATACCATGCAGGTTGATTAAGTAAATGATAAATTGTTTCTTTTTAGAAAGCAATGTTTGTCATTTGAAGCACCTGTTTGCTGAATAGACATTTTGAGAACGGGTTCGCATATCAGCAAGCTAAATTGGGTATCATTACCATGGCCCAGTGATGTGAGGCATAGTTGCAAAAATTTCAAGAAACAGTGCATCAGAAAACAGCTTATTTAATCAATAAAACAAATGCTGTTTTGCCAGAAAAGTCTAATAATTCATGACATCTGAAACTACATCTGACTTCGTAAAGAACTAAACTACGTAATGAAACCACATCTGAACCGTAATTTACAAAATTGAAAAAGTTATGATTAGATGAAATTGAATTAAATCTTAGCTCATATTTTCCTCACTCATAAGAATTTGGCTTTCACAATGATTTTCTATTTCAAAGCTAATGTCATTATTACGTTGTGACGGTTCAAAATTTTTATTTGCTTTGAGATAGTTTGACTTCAAAAGACTTGTTCTTCTGAAATACAAATATAACTTCAAGAATGCTTTCTGCATCCAATGTACCCAATAATTGGTCTTATTAAGAATCGGAAACACTTGTTGTTGCTTGGTAATTCTTTGCTATAGCGCCCCTTATATTAGCAACGCCCCTGTTTGTAATGCTTATTATGCAGGCAGTGAATCTGAAAAAGTGAACATTAAAAATTAATAAAAACTTGCTGCAAGTAACTCTATGTCCGCTAACAGTTTAGACTCAAATAAGGAAACTCGAACAAAAAAATGGCTGATGAACGAAGAAATAAACGACCGAACGAAGAAATAAACGAAGAAATAAACGAATGAATGAACGAACGAATGAAGGAACAAAGGAATGAACGAACGCATGAACGAACGAAGGAATGAAGGAACGAATGAATGAACGAAGGAATGAAGGAACGCACGAATGAACGAAGAAAGGAACGAATGAACTTAACAGCAAAGAAACAAACAAACGCATGAAAGAATGAGCGAAGGATCGAAGGAACGAATGAATGAATGAAAGAGCAAAGGAACAAACGAGCGCATGAACGAACGCATGAACGAACGGATGAACGAAGAAGTGAACGAATAAATGAAAGAATGGAAAAACGAACGAAAGAAAAAGCGAACGAACAAACGCAAAATAAGCAATGGAACGAATATTTATTTACATCCTGTATGAATTTTAATGAAGCAGGAGCTTAAAACCACAAAACATTCATAGTTATTTACAATGTTGGATGGAGAAAGTACTTATCCGCAGGATTTTGTGTTGATCTTTCTGAAGTAAACAACATTTTTAAAGAAACTACTTTTGCAAACCAAAGGTCTTTCTATGATAAATGTTGCTTTATTTTGATATCGTTCGTGTGATTATAAATGATTATCTTTTTATGCAGTAGGCGGTGCAGTGTATTCTCGATATATTACCGTTAATTCCCTCCTATCTCTTTTATCAGGTTTCAGAATCAGGTTTTAAGACTCATGTTTCCAGCTTGATCCATTATCAATGCTGTTAACACAGGCAGATTTTGCGAGATAAGAGTCTCAATTTTTGCTTATGTTGGTTAGTCCAGGCTATTCCTTTCACAAGACCGTGTTTAGAGAATGAAAGAACGTTTAATCTAAGGCGTGCTAATCAAGATTTCCAGTTTTATTAAACTTACGCTTCGGCAGAAATTGAGAGGAATTTCCAGGTGAAGCCACCTCAAAAATAAGGCCAGATAATCTGGCTGGATTACACCGAGTAGCCTTTATTTAAAAAATAAATAATTTACAAAAAGCGAGGTGAAAGAAAGACAAAAAATTGGTTAAAGTTAGTGAACCATGATACACACCATGTGCCACCCTGATGAGGATACAGTGTTATCCCGATATAACGTACTTGCTTATAACGTACTTTTATTACCGTACTGGAGTACTTGGTCCCGGCAAAAGGTCCATACTTAACATTAAGAAGGTACCCTGCTCATTACGTTCATATCATAACGTACTTTCGTTTAAAGCATACCTTATATTCGGCACATCTAAGCAAATATCTAGTTCACGTGTCTTCCTTGTTTACAATTAATTCTTGTGTTCAAATGTTTATTTTTTGTCAAGATGTCTTCGCTAATAGGAAGCTACGACTAGCCGCGCTTCTGCTAAGTGTTGTTCTATTGTTTCCTTTGTTGATTCAAAAGCTACTGTATTCTCAGCGTTTGAAAAAACCCCCATTGTGATTCTTATTGTGAGTCATTTTTATTGAATTTGTTGTAGGTTTATTAGTCAACTCCTTCTTACCCCAATTACAATGTAATAATAATAATAATAATGACAATGTTTACACAGGGTAACCTCTTCAACATATAAAGTGCTGTTGTCACCGAGCTCCAGATATAACGTACAAAATCCTTCCTCCCTTTAAGTACGTTCTAACGGGACTAAACAGCCATCATAGTTTTACATTGTGGCAAAATTCGCTATTTCAAACCTTGATGTAGAAGAGGAAGGAGGAGAAGACCCCCTCAGAAATCCAACTTCATCCAATATTACACAAAAAAGGGGCCAAACAGCGTTCATTAGCCTTCGCATGAAAAGCTCATTTTCTTTTCGCATCCAGCTGTTATGGTCAGAAAATTAATCGCTGTTCACAAAATACTACAAAAGCCATTCAGGCCATCTTTTCCCTGTTCAAAATTTCACATATTGATCGTTGAAAATGGAAGAAATTGACGTCACAACATCAAAAACTAATATCAAAAACTGTCAATATTGCATGTAAACTTAAATCTAAAATAAACGATTGAAAGCGTTTTGTTATCATGTGATCTTTGGAGACCTTCTACAGAGAGTGCTCAATAGGGTACCTTCAACCCGGTATCCTGCACATGTTTTGCGGCACATCCCGTATCCAGTTGTATTACCTAAAATCCCGATCCCTATCTCCTAGATCTTCTTGGCTATTCCGTATCCCGCTTACCAGGAATCATGTGTCCCCTTTCCCCCACACATCAAAGAAGGCCGATCCAACCAAACCTATTGTGCATCCAAATTCTGCAGTGTTTTCTTACCCCTGCCACATCATAATGTCAATTGGCATGTCCTCTACAGCTCTAGCCTAACAAATGAATGCCCTGTTTTCCAAGACACAAGTATCGTAAACATTTTATCATTCACAAAAACCCGGAAGTAAAATCGAGTGAATAGAGGGATTCTGATTGGCTTCTTGCATTGACCAATAGGTGTTAACCACTAATTGGATACTGTGTTCAAAAGAAAAATGGTTCCTGGAGTTTTGGAGTAGTAATCTGAGTTTTTGGTTTTAGAATTCAGGCAGTTTTCAAAATTAATGATCACAAAGACAGCAATTCTTGCTCAATAATCAAATGTTGTAACCATTGATGCAAACCTCTGACTGGATCTAACGATGCACATTAAAGTTTAACATGTTCAAAGTGTTTGCTTTCCGTCAGTAGTTATGTTTCCTTATTGTCATAATCTGATCTTGTATGCTTTGAGCAGAATAATTCAAATTAGAACTTCAATTTTCAGAAACCACCCCAGCATTATTGTTCAACTTTTAGCGGATCAAACGTATAATAATCCCATTTGACGAGAGCAGCCAAGAGATCCAGTATGCCCCCTTGTCTTTGCCCCCGTCCATTTTGCACCCCCTTTTAGACAAATTTAAAGTAAAAGATATTAGCAGTTTGCTAAATTCGGTTTAACTGCGGCATTCTTTGCATTAGAAAATAATCTGAAGGATTTCAAGTCGTTGATTTTGAAAACAGGTTAAAAAATGAGCTTAGGCAAAAGTAGATTTGCAGAATCAGACAGAATGGTGGTATTTGCAAGAAACATCTGTTGTATCAAAACAATATTGTAGATTAACAGGTTAAATTAGCATTATAAATTGGAAAAAGAAGGAATTTTTCAAGTTTTTTGATCAAGATTTTTGATGATATTTTTAACAGGAGTCAAATTTTCTTCATTAAATAAGATTGCTTGCACAAAATTCTTTCTACTTGCATTTTATTGTTATGTATTTAAAACAGTTGCTTTATCTCAGAATCTTATTAACAATTTTTATTTGAAAATACTCATTCTTATCTGCTACTTCTGTTCATAGATATTGAAGATAACGAAAAAAGCCTTTTTACAATTAACGCATTTCAATAAGCCTGTTTAAATTGATCGATTGCATTGGTCGATAAAACAGCAATAACATCCTTAATGCCTACAGTGCAGCTGAACAATATAGCAAGGTAAAACTGCTCTTTGGATAGGTATATGATTTTAAAAAATTGCATGTGGTTAAACGCCTTACGATCCAATGATAACAGGAGCAGATAACATCGGAGCTTAGGAGAGTAAAGGGCAGGTGAGATTCTAGTCCATGGCCAGTGATATAAAAGGGCGAAGGGGAGGGGTGCTGACATGTAACCTGATCCAAAAATGCCTTTTCGTTCGCAGAGGTAATGCAGAGATCGTACTATTCTTGGTGAGGTGGAGCATTTAATGATCATAATAAGAATTTAAGCAAATCATATACAAAGGCTGCAAAGCTATGTATGAGGTTGATATGAAAATAAAATATCTAATTTTATTGCAGACATTGGGAGTGCGACAGAACCAAGAAATTCTGGGCTGGAAAATCACAGCATCAAATGATATTCGATATTCTTTTACTCACCCGCATAATGCTGTGCCCAGGTGTTGAACAATATCTGATTAATGAGGGTTACTATGGGGAAGAGAGCCGCGAGAAATGAGAGAAAAAGGGGGGGGGGGGCGCGAGAAGGAAGGGTTGTCGCAGGAGAGAGGAAATCTCTTTTTACCATTCCTCTTCCATGATTTCTTTTTCTTGAGGTTCTGCTTTCTGAGAATGTAGATTGAAATCTTCTTTATTTCCTTTCTAAGACACTGAATCAAATTCAATGGGGCCTAGACGGATTGTTTCTATTTTAACACATATAGAAGACAAGAATTCACATTGATTAAGGTTTACTAAGTTTATCTGATTTGTAATTACTTAGGTGAAACATGAAACCGACATGATCCTCTTTGCATGCAAAACTCATCAAAGTTTTGTTCTAAAATATCCCTTCGGATGCCAAGTACAAGTCAATGTGATTTTCATTAAAGAATTTAGCAGAATTTCGCAATCCCAATAGCTCTTCATTTAATCTCTTTAGAGATGGCGTCTTTTTCCACTTTGTGAATTTGACAAATAAAAACCTGATATAACTAGGTTGCCACTTCAGATGGAAACACTATACATTTACATTAACTTTGCCGTAGGGGATATTATTGGTTTAAAGGGGCTTTAAAATTTTCCATGATCTTATACTCCAATCATAATTGTAGGCAATGTGAGACACGTCTTGCCTAGTTGATGTTGCTATGTTTCAATGAATATGATAAATACCTGGATTAGAACGTTTTGAAATGGAAAAATCTACGAGCTATTGATTTTGAGATTAAGGGTGCCTACAGCAGGAGCAGTGGAGGAAATTGCTCCATCTGCCCTCAGAAATTAAGCAAAATAATTCATTTTTACTACTGTTTTGTCTTTATCATTACTGGCTTAATTGGTTTTCCGCTGCCCTGGAGCGTAGCAGGTGTCCCTTTTCGAGTTACAAACAGCCTATTCAGTTTCTACAACAAAAAAATAAAATAAGATACAATTTACATGTGTCAGTCTTGGGGGGGGGGCATAAGCTCACCCTAGATGCTACCAGATTCATTCGTTATTTTTATAGTTGGAGAGAGGGTTAACCACTCCTGTGCCATCTACAATTCATGCTCCTATTTTGCTGTTATTAATAAGTATAACCATAAAACCAGTTTCTTTTTTATATGATAAAGATGTGTCAAATAACTTTTGGATAACTTGTTGCTTTCCTTTCGACTTCTTGGCGAAATTCAGACTTTTTGATTTGATTTTCGCTCCTTTCCTTTGGCTTATTATACTCCGTCGCAACATCCCAACCAACTGCACCTACCCAAGATGCTTTGCTTTGCGGATGCGGGTTAACAGGTGCATCACGAAACATATGACAAATGTCTGTTGTCATGGGCTCGCTTCCTTGGTACATCGATTCTCCAATTAAAGTTGCTTCTAGAATCGTCTTTTTACACATCGAATTTCTTTCAGGTCCCGAAAATACTTCACGTGTAGTACTGCTGCTTACTGATCTCTTTTCATCCCTAAATGCCATTCCGCTGTCTGCAATTAAAATATCTTCCATGTAATAACCTTATGTAGAGTTTCGTGTAGTTAAGTTGAGTTGAGTTTCGTTGAGTTGAGTTTCGTTGAACTTCGTTGAGTTTCGTTGAGTTGAGTTTCGTTGAGTTTCGTTGAGTTTCGTTGAGTTGACTTGAGTTTCGTTGAGTCAAGTTTCGTTGAGTTGAGTCAAGTTTCGTTGAGTTGACTTGAGTTTCGTTGAGTTTCGTTGAGTTTCGTTGAGTTTCGTTGAGTTAAGTTGAGTTTCGTTGAGTTTCGTTGAGTTTCGTTGAGTTGACTTGAGTTGAGTTTCGTTGACCTGAGTTTCGTTGACTTGAGTTTCGTTGAGTTTCGTTGATTTGAGTCAAGTTTCGTTGAGTTGACTTGAGTTTCGTTGAGTCAAGTTTCTTTGAGTTTCGTTGAGTTTCGCTGAGTTGAGTTTCGTTGAGTTGAGTTTCGTTGAGTTGAGTTTCGTTGAGTTTCGTTGAGTTTCGTTGAGTTTCGTTGAGTTGACTTGAGTTGAGTTTCATTGACTTGAGTTTCGTTGAGTTTCGTTGAGTTTCGTTGAGTTGAGTTTCGTTGAGTTGAGTTTCGTTGAGTCGAGTTTCGTTGAGTTGAGTTGAGTTGAGTTGAGTTGAGTTTTGTTGAGTTGAGTTTCGTTGAGTCGAGTTTCGTTGAGTTACGTTGAGTTGACTTGAGTTGACTTGAGCTTCGTAGAGTGTAATTGAGTGTAGTTGAGTTGAGTTGAGTTGAGCTAACATAATTTTTAAAAAATAGCAAAACGAGATATATTACTCAAAAGTTAATACAATTACATGCTACATCAATACAATATGCAAATAACAACAACAAGGGTAAAAGGTGATCTTCATGCAAGAAACTTCTCAAAAGAATAGTCCCATTTTAATTTTAATTTTAATTTGTATGCACGAAATTCATTCAGTTTAAGTGAAAGTAAAAGAGATAGACATATTTATAAGAAGTACATAAAAAAATCTAATAAAGTAAAACCAGATACTTCTCTCCCATGAAACAAATTGCTGAGTGAGCTTGTTGAAAAAGGGGTCAATTTAACATATTTTTCAGCAGAACTTTATTATTTGAATGGTTTAGAAGTTTTATGATTTATGATAACGATCCTCTTTAATGAAGAGTGGGTCCTGTCTAACAGGCAAGGAAGAGAGGGGTAATTCATGATACGATGCTAAATGCTCCTAAAATGCTCCTTTGCACACAGGGTAACCGAGAAATCTTCTTCAGTGATGCCTAAAATGTCAGTCTCCTGGCCTGATCTTATCGTCCCATTTACAGAACATCCTCAACAGCTTGCTCTTTGGTTATTCTTAACACCGCTACCGTTAAAAACAATGGTAATTAGCTTAAACCTCGAAATCATACAACAATTATTACATACGTTGTGATTCAATGAAGATTACCTTCTTTTGGTATGATGTCTTGGCAATTTAATTACAACTCATTTGGTAAACATCATAAAATTCACAGTTTTTCCTTCATCAAAATCGCCTATGTTTTCAATCTGTTAGCAATGGTTACCGGGTACCAAGGTCTAATAATAAGGAAATAACCATAAATATTTAATAGATATTTTGCATTTAACAAAATCTGAGTTATTTTGCCACTCTGAATACTTCGATTGATCGCTGTAGGCTAATCATTGGTACTGGAGATTATTAATAAGTTAATCAGTGAAAGTTCTCTAATAGGAAACCTGTTCATTGAATTAACAAAAATACTCCCTCGCAGCATATAATCATTCATCAAGCAACTTCGCAAACGGCGAAAGAGATGATAAACAAGCCTTTTAAACAAAAACAGACGGTCAATGGCCTAGTAATCCTTTAAAATGATCCGCAATTTTTCAAGGAATACTGCAATTGGTTAGCCAAATCAGTGGTGATATCGCAAGAAAAATCGAAGGGACACACCGGTGCTAATTTTTCCGAGAAATTTAAAGTAAAAGTCTTTTGTTTGAATTTTGTGTAATTCTGATATACATTGTGTTATGATTCATAACAACTTTAATGGTCAATTTTGCCTTGCCATTGGTCAGAGTAACTTTTCCTCATGATTCCGAAGCCCACCATCCACTAAAAACCGCCAGTGGCCAAATGTCTTTTCTTTCTTTTGATGAACTGAATTACTACATTGAAGTCCGGAATTTTACAACCACTAAGCATTTTTAACAATTGATACCCCCGCACAAAGGTACCCACAAGGTGCGATGCTTGAAGCAGAATTTTAAATTGCCGATGCTCATATTCTAGGTAACAGCAAGCGAAAACTATTCAAAACTGCTGCTGTGCAATATCATAAAAAGGATACGAGCCCAGAGGTTTGCGGTTCAAGACCACAGCTGGACTCTTTCTCCACAATAAATTCACCCAACCCAGCTGTCCATCCTTGTCGGCGAAAAAGAAAAAATGTTATTTTATATTTATATTATATTTTCTTTTTTTCATTAGGTTGATTTAGATAAGTTTGCAATTAAATCAAGTCGAATCACCTTTGATTAGGGGGGTTAATGGAAATTTTTGCTAGGCTTTAGGTTAAGACCCCCATGAACTACCCCCATATTCTTCCAGGGTCTCACGCAAAAGGCGTTATGATGACTATAATGATTGTAGAGCACATGTAAGCTATCCCATAATGCCATATTACATTCCAAGATGGTGTTCTATGCAGAAGGAGTTGGGTGATTTGGAATGTGAACAGTGGGCTGCCTAATTCACACAAAAATACGACAAGAAGAGCTGGTAAATCAAGATATTAAGTATTTATCTTGCTTGACTAAGCACTCAACCAATTTCCTCTCTCCATTAGCGATTTTTAATTAATATTTTCCCGCATGCATTGCCGGCCTTAATGAAGCCCCTGTGTGTTTAGAAGCCACAATTCTGTTGATTATTCGACCGTTCCTTGCTGTCTTAAATTTGATTAGAACCATTCTTTCGAGGTTCTTTTTGTCAAGAGTTACACGTGTAAAGAATCAGAGAACTTTCTACATTTTATGGTGCTCAACTGATCTGCAAACGACAACGTAGTAATATTTTGAAAGATCTTTGTTGTTACTAGGCCTATCGCATCTATTGTTTGTATATTCTCTAACAAAGACAGCTATTGTTTATGGTTTTGGAAGACATCTACAACCCTTGGTTTGGGGAGCTTTTGGATCTTCTGTGTATGTCACTTACAACGCTTTTTTATAATATTTTGTTTATAATTGACTGAATGCAGAAATGTCAGGGACTGATGAGTGTCAAAGCACAGTATCTGAATCCCATGTTGTTCGATCCAATATTGCAATTGACCAATCTTGTAAAACACAGTTAGATACTTTAAATGATGCTGAAATGGTACCAAAAGGAGACAGAATTTTAGAAACATTGAATGGAAATAATTGTCCCTTAGAACGGTATTCGGTTTCTGTATCAAAGGAAGAAATAATGGACTCTGAAGTTAGTTCTATAACCAGCAAAGATAAAGCAACTATTGAGAGTATAAATTCATCAAATGATGCTGATGAAATTGAAGAAAAAAGCCCAGATGCAACATCGATAAGTGGTAGGATTTCAAACGAATTTGAGACAGCTGCATTGTCACCATGTTTTCCTTTGATACGAGACAGACAAGAATTAGAAAATGAAAAAACTGAAATGGATCCGCCAGTCTCCAGTGATAATGAAGACATAAAAAGTGAACAAAAATCATTTAATGAAGATACCTTAGACAATTTAGAAAAACCAATAGATAAGGATCCTTTAGAACCCCAAACAAAAGAAGTTAGTTGTGATCAGTTAGAACAAACAGGAAAATTAGAAGCAGAAAATGTAGCTGATGTTGACAAAGATGGAGGAAGTAAGGCTGTCAATGATAATATTCATGAAGAAACTGAGGAAAGCAAATGTAAAGACAATATTGTATCATCATCTTTGGATAAAAATAATGATGTAATGAATGAAAAAGAAGGACCATCATCAACAAAGGGTATCTGGTAAGATTTTTCCACAATTAATTGATATGTACTTTGCCTAATATGCTTTTGAATCTTCATAAAGAAATGCCTTTTGTGAAAAAATCAGGCTATCTTTCTGAATAAAATTTTTGTTATTGTGCAGTAAATCTATATGTTTGCTTTTTTGGTGAATATGGCTAGATACTGGTGTTCCTCTGAAAATAGCTTTGGCCTTTATGTGGAAAATTTGAAATTAGCATTATAAAATATCATGCAATAGATTTGCAACAATATTTACTATGAAACTACTCCCTTTTTGAAAATTTAGCTTTTCATCCTTGCTACTGCCCTTTTACGTACATTGTCCATCAAAATACCTTCTAATAAACTGATTAGAGACATCATAGTTCAGCTTATGGAGTTACTAGCTTGTTAGGAAGTTGTTAAGTTTCCATTGCCATTAGTCTACAGAAAAGAATTTTTAATTCAGCTGTTTGATCTGCTAAGAGCTTACAAAAGAGCTATTTTAAAAGGGTTTGTAAAAAGCGAAATCTACTTTTTATAGAGGAGGAGATAAAGCATTTTACTTTCACAGAAATTTTACATTGTAATGATATTTTTTTGGAAAAATACCGTTAACGGACTGCAAATGTGGTAGGGCAGCTGAGAAAGTTCCTTGACAATAAAATTGGAAAATTAGATTGTTTTACTCCAAATCATATTATCCACTTATTCTAAAAAATATTGGATGTTTAGTAAATTAGATTACACGCTCTTAGATGAGGAACTGATTAAATCTTAATTGGCCAATCTGTTGTCAACATGAATGAATGCATGAGTGATTCTGAGCTGCATGAATGTTCCTCAAGCACAATCTCTCTCTTTTTGTAACATCTTTACCATGTTTAAATTGGGATAAAGTTTGTACTCTTTCATGGACCATGATCTCTTGTCTGTACCAGTCAGCCTTTTTTTGCCAGGGACTGCATACATCAATTCCTGGGCTATCAGGGCATTACAAATAATGAAATGAAAACCAAATGCTGGAAACAGGGAAACAGCCATTCTGTCCCATGTCTTAAGTACAAGCATACTGGTCACTCAAATATCCACTGCATAATCACTGGCTATTGCAATATCCTTGCATAAGTTCAACACTTGCTAATTAAAGCATTTCTTTCAACCACTAGGATTGTACACGTAAGGTCTTTGATAGGAATTTGATTTTTATTCACAAGCAACTTGATTATTTTTGATTTTAGTGATTCATCTAGGGAATTGATCAAGGACCCAGAGGATGAACTGGATGCATCTGAAAAGGATCAAACTAAAGCAACTGGAGCAACGGATGATGATCTAAGCGAGGGTGAAATTGATGAAAGTGCTGAGGTTTGTGTCATAAACCAAAACATTATTTTTATTCTGAGTATTCTCTGTTATTTCTTTTTCTTTCATGATCTGTGATTGCAAGGGGAAATTTTTCTCATTCTTATGCACCCTTGCTAAAAATTGAAATCTTTTCTTTCACAGACATCAGCAGATTTATCATTTGTCTCATCAGTAGATGATGAAGATGATGAAGGGCCTACACCTTTTGATGAAACTACAGAAAATATTTATTTAATTGACAAGTGAGTAAATCAAAACTGTTTTGTTCATGAAGAGTGCAAGAAGACATAACAAGCAAAAATATTTGCTGAAAATTGTTTGCAAATGCTGCATATTTAGGTTTAAATATGGGAAAGTATATAATTATATCTTAGAAAAATGAAAACATCCCAAAGATGGGAAGATGAAAATACAGTATATGTCAGTAAATGTTTTATGGTTTACAAAGGCTTCTCCTGGCACCGTAAATTAAATATCTAAAACTAAACTTCTATCTTAATTTGTCTATGGCAGCATCTTGATTTGCAAATACATTATACATAACACATCACATAAAAACATTTCTTTTTGATGAATTGTAGAAAAAAGACAAGATTGAACAAAGAAATTCGCAGAATTAGATGTGATTGCCCTTATGAACCAGGCATGTTTTAAATTCATCTCTCTTGATTTCAGTTCTTAGTTAGTGGTGGGCCTTCTTATAAATATGTTTTATTTTGAGATAAAAGTTGAAAGTCATATAATGAATAGAGGTGAATATAATACTCTTTGTATTGAAGGAGACCTCCGAGTTTTCATACTGTACGCATCAACTTATGATTTTGTCATTTGTGATGTAATTTAGGCATGTCATTATTGTTTAAATAGGTTTTTTAAATCATCAATGTTAGATAATCATTAATCAAGATTTTTGGAGAAAAGGGAAATAAATGATTTTTGATTCTAATTATTGACAACTTTCATTGTTTCTAGATGAACCTGGTTTTGTTGGCTGTGGTGCAAATTGCTTAAATAGATTACTAATGATAGAGTGGTAGGTCATTTTTTTGCCATTTTTGTTTAATGTTTGGGGATTAAAACATATGGAAGCTCTTTTTAAGGTCAGAAGCAGATGCTAAACATTACTGAATACAATATCATTCAGCTAAAAGCTACATATGACCTTGAAGAATATAATTATTTCTTGGAGACCAAGGCAGAAGAATATGGAGCATGTTACTGAAATATGTTTATGGTGCTGCAAAAGCAGAAAAGAATCAATCATAAATTTTTTTTTTCACTTGCTCCGTGTTTGTTAAACATTTTTCCTACTGACATTATCTGTTTTAATTTTCTAGTGGCAATAAATGTAGCTGTGGCGAATTTTGCACTAATAAAAACTTCCAAAAGGTATGTGTGTGTTAATTTATCTTTGGAAATTGTTATGTTCTGATTGTTTCAATTCTTTATTTTTTAATAAGGTTTGTTATAACATCAATATTGCATTTTATTCTTTTTTATTTCAAGGGTTGTGCTTACAATCTGGAAGTTTTCAAGGCTGGCAAGAAAGGATTGGGAGTGAGGACTAATGAAAAAATTGAATCGTAAGTTTTTTATTTGCAAATGATTTTCCATATTGGTCTTGGTCTTTGGATATCAATTTGAACATTTATTATTTGGAAGATAACCTTTTATGGCATGCAATTTTCACATTGTTCTTTTGTTGCAACTTGTCACATTGATTTTCTTGTTAGTATTTTATTTGTTAGTTTTTCTGCTATTTTTGGTAAAAATAACAAAGAAAATCGTTGTCTCTGTCAAAGACCTGCAGTATTGTTAAAAAATAAACATATAGTAAAATGAAAGACAAATAGCAGAAAAAGAAAAGAGGGTAAGAAAGAAGGAAAATACAATTAAAATGATGTAAGAAAGAAGAGAGAAAAAAGTGGAAAGAGAAAAGATAAATGCTTGAAAGGTGAACAGAGAAATCAGAAATGAAATGATAGGGAAGATACCTATTAAAAAAGATGATAGAAAAAGTCAAAGAATGTTGAGTGTTGTTTTTATCTCATTAAGGTTTTAAGGATGAAGTAAAATATCATATCAATATTAAAGGAGATACTGATTGAATTAGGTGGGCAAAGTGTTTGTAAAAACTAGCTTAATAATTCTATTCATTCAAAACTTTTCCTGATAATTTGTTTTGATTCAATGTGATTTTTTTTCAGGGGTGTTTTCATTATTGAGTATTGCGGTGAAGTTGTAAATTACAAAGAATTTATGGAAAGAACTGAAAAATATGACGAAGAGAAACGAAAACATTATTATTTTATGTTATTGAAAGGAGATGAGGTTGGTAAAATGAAATCTTTGTAAATTAAAGTTTCATTTTTCTTTCTAAATTGCTCTTTCCTTGTTGCTCTCTTGTATTCATTCATTATTGCAAGGAAATCTTATTTATTTCTATTTTGTATTCATTTCAGGTAATCGATGCAACCAAATGTGGCAGCATTTCAAGATTCATAAATCATAGTTGCGATCCTAATTGTGTCACACAAAAGGTGAGATGTCTGACGTTGTCCCACTAGCTTTCAGAATTGTCCGACGTTCAGGATCTGGACAGTTTCACAGACCAATGTGCTGAACGAGGGTTTCAATTCATTGAAAGAGGGCATCCTCAACCAGAGAAATTAAATTTTTGATTGTTACGGAATGTTTCTGAATGATACCATTTGTTAAAAATGAAACTTGAAAGCCTCAATTCGAGCTATAAACCTAAGAAGGAATCATCTTTTATTGAGAATGCCTTCTTTGTTTTGCTGAGCATTTTTTTAACTTTTGATATGATGTTTTGTCAGCTTCTGCCACATGCATCTTTTACATATTTTTTTTTACAAATTCCTTTCAAAATTATCAAAAGAAGTTCATTTTTTGGTGTTGATAACTGAGTTACGTTTTATATTGACGATGTCTTAATGGTTTTGCAGTGGACTGTCAATGGATTTCTTAGAGTTGGTTTTTTCTCATTGAGAGAAATTCAAGCTGGCGAAGAGCTTAGTTTTGATTATCAATATCAGAGATATGGGTGAGTCACATTTTTTGACATTGAAAAATATATTTTAAAGATCAAAAGTTTAAAAAGGTATAACAATTCCTGTTCGGTATCAAGAAATCGTCCTGTCTGT
Organism: Catostylus mosaicus; assembly: GCA_964019065.1. Classification (NCBI taxonomy): domain Eukaryota; kingdom Metazoa; phylum Cnidaria; class Scyphozoa; order Rhizostomeae; family Catostylidae; genus Catostylus; species Catostylus mosaicus. The sequence continues at coordinate 14,807,569 of OZ025188.1, read as the reverse complement.
CTAGCTTCAGGCACATCTTGTGGTTGCATCGCATTTGTGGTTAATCCAAAGTGATATGATATCAGTTGATGTCGCATGCCTTGAATTCTTTGAAAAATATATCCAGAAATTTCACAAAGATCAATGTTAACCGGTCTACCAGAAACCGTCGTGTACGGTCTTATAAGAAACTTAAATGTTAAAGAGTCGTTTACCTATTGCACGTTACATAATTGATAAATTTATTTACCGTTATTTCACATCGTACTGTGTTTTTATACTTGCATTTGGAAGTTTTGTCTTCAGTAATGCTATTTCTAAACTAATTCGCATTAATTTATTTCGATCAGCGAGAAAGCCCAACGATGTTTTTGTGGCTCGGAGAGTTGCCGTGGTGTTATTGGTGGAAAGCAAATGGTATTGAAGCCCTCAGGTAGGAAACAATATTTTATTTATTCAATGTTTATTCATATACAGTTTGTCCATTTCCCCCTCTTCTTTTTTGGTAATTTCACCAAGGCTTGCACATGTCTGCTTAACAGGGCTTTATCAGATTCAAGCCAAGATCAATTGCATCAATCGATGTATATCTAATTCGCGCAAAAAAACAATACATGCAAATTACCACACGTGTTTTAGAAGAACTAGAGAACATTCGACACTGGACGTCATTGATGATTTGCGTAGCATTAGTAGAGTCTTCGAATTTTTATTTGCTATTGAACATTAATGTTTACTTTGTTTCATAATGATTTAATAAATAAAGACCAGGTTGCAGATATTTTGTTGTTGTTGATGTCATTTACATTAAACTCCTTCGCATTGTTTGCCCTCTTTATCTATGTCTATTGTTCTTCCCATGCCCAATCACCAATGATGCCCCCTCGATCCCCATAAGTGAATTCCGTTTTGCACTGCTCAAATCCCCCCTGAATTTTTCAATCAATGAAATACTAAGTACTTCGTTAAATTCTTAGAACGTTAGAGATTCTTAGCGCAATTATGTGGCCGTCCGTCTATTTTTGTCACAGTGAACCCTCTCAATTCGCCATTACATCCTCCATGTCTCTTTGTTTGGTGTATTTTCAAATATTTCTAACTTCCTTTCTTTTTTATTCTGCTAATTCAGCTGGATCAAAAAGGAGATCAAAGAAAAAAACAATAGACTATACATCTGATTATAAGGTATATTTTAAGTTTATTGTTAAGATTGAAATATTCTGTTAACTTGTGATTTGTTTGTTCGACTATCCTTATGCAGAAATTGGTATTGTAAAATGAAATTTTAAAAAGGATAAAAAGAGAACAGAATAAGGCAGAGTAAAGGTAAGGCAGAAGAGGGACGGAGAAGGAAACCATGGAAGTCGAAGTGGTATGAAGCAAAGGATCAAGAGAGACCAAAATCTGTTTAATTTTTTGTCAATGGCATAGAAAAATTTTGACATTTAAAGACGGAAGCTCCAACTCAAGATTTTCAAATATTAGACGTGATGCTTTATGTTTTGTTGCGTTATTATGATTTGCGTATCTGTTTGTTGTTGTTTTCTAGTTGGAAGATGATTTAGGAGAATTACTTGGCGAACAGAACAGAATTTCAACATCAAAGCAAGCACTGGAATTGACCAGATTAATGGTAAAAACAGAGACCATAGATGATCGTTGTACTTTGTTGAAAATAGTCAGAGTGAGTCACGTTCTTTGTATGTTTATTTTGTCATGCATATTTGAAAGTATTGCCCTCCTAATATCAATGGAGATTAAACTTGGGCATTACCTTGGGCCTTCTAGTTCATCTTCTCAGGGATTTGTCTTATCGGCGTGTCAAGTTAATAAGTCAAATGCTTGTATAACTAGTTTTAAATCTGTAACCTGATTGATTTTGTAGGAGCAGAGTGAATCAAAGGCATTAAAAGCTTTTATAAGATACAAAGGATTATCATTGTTATGGAGTTGGATGGTGGATACACCCTCGAAAGATTTGAATTTCAGGGCAGAGGTACGACCCTTTTTATTTAATAACATTTTTGTAAAATGAGGCAGGGCACATAGAAAATTGTATTTTTTGATTCATTGGCAAAAAAAGGAGCTCTGTGTGAGACTTGGCACCAAAACAAGAAGGGAACGAAGTAGGAAATATAAAGAAAAGAAGTGAAAAAAATCGTTAAAGATAGAGTACAGAAAAGGAAGTTATCACCGCAAACAGCGTCTGAGCATTTGTATAAGTAGAATGACAAAGCAGAATTTGAAAGTTCATTTGAAAACAACTTTGGTCGCCAAGTTAAAACTGAATTTAAAGCAGAGAATTTTTGCCCTGAATTCGACAGGGTAGGAAAGGCCTATCATGAATTTTGTTTATTTAATTAGGATTGATTATGTTTGAGTGAATGAAAGATTAAATTATGGAATATTGTTAAACATGATATTTATTAAAAATATCGAAAACAAGAATTAGAAGACTGATAACCACTAACAAAAATGTGCTTCATTATTTATATTTTCTATTCAGTTATATTTATTTATGTCTCTTCTTCGAATATTCAGGTACTAAGCACATTGAAAATGTTACCCATACCAAACAAGAATCATCTTGTCGATAGCAAGATCCTTCCATTGGTAGAAAAATGGTCTCGTTGCCACGATTCTCCTGACTCAACCAGATCTGATGAAGAAGGCAGCTCAAGTGAGAACGAGGCTGCAGCAGCGGCAGCAGCAGCAAAAGCTGCAGCGGCAGAAGCATCTGGGAAAGAGGATAAAATAAATGAAAGAGAGGTTGATAGAGATGCCAAAGAGGAGAAAGGAAAATGTACGAGAGAAGCAAAAAGTGCATCAACCGATGAAGAGTCAGACAATTCGGAGAAGAATGAAGAAGTTGGAAGTATGGCAAATGAATTGTTAGATTTTTGGAAAGGTTTGCGGGTACGTTATGAGTTTGATTTTGTTTGAAATCAAATCAACTAAATTTCGATAAAAATCACTTTGAACCGAATGATAAAACGATGCGATCTTGCACATGGTTTTCATTTTCAAAATTGTTTAAGCAGGGTAAAGTATGCAGTTAAAAACGGATATATACTAGTTTTATACTGCCCTGCAAAATAATGCGAAACTGAATAAACTAAATAAAGTCATATAAGAAGAAGAATTACAATAAGAACTAAGAACAGCAATAAAGATAAGAAAAGAAAATTAGAAATTAATGGTTGATGATTAAGTGATCTGAATCACCACTGATTATAAAATGGATGTCATTCACTTTGGTCGCATTTTGATTTTTTAATATAGTTCGTTGCATGTATACTTTAGAGTCTATGTGCTTTAAATCTGTTACTACACCATTTCAATCATCTCCATAGATCAGTCCGTTAGTCTGGACATTACAAAGCGTTCATTTTGCACCCCAAGGTCCATCTATCATATAAAGAATAAATATTTTGTGCTTGTGTCTTTTTTAGATAAACTGTTGTCGAACCTTTTGGAACATTTTATTAAATCAATCTTATCTCGTTGCTTTTTTCGCGTAGGAAGTCTACAAAATTCCCAAGAAGACACAGCTTACACCAGTGAGTTGAATATTTGTTAACTAATCTGCCCTGATTTGCTTTAGTTCATCGTTGTTCTTTCACATAGTAACTATCATTTTAATCCGTTGATTCAGTTATTTGAATCCTCATTCAATCGTTTTTTTAATCATTTTATAGTCTTATATGATCGTCTTATAGTCTAAGACGCGCGAAGTCATTTATCATTCACTTTTTAATCAAGGGTGTATCAAAGTCATCCATCCATCCATCCATCCATCCATCAATCAATCAATCAATCAATCAATCAATCAGTCAATCAATCAATCAATCAATCAATCAATCAATCAATCAATAAGTTAATCAAACAATCAATCAATCAAACAATCAATCAATCAAACAATCAATCAATGAATCATTCAATGAATCAATCATTCCATCTACCAAGCCATTCATCCAACAGATTTAGTACTCTCCTCCCTTTTTATTTTATGCAATTTTCATGTTTTTATTTCGTTTCAACTACCGTTCTGTTTCCAGGAACAATCAAAAATCGCTGCAGATTCGGCCGCATCACCAAGTGAAGAAAAAAGGTAATTGTTGGAAAAATCATAATAGTTTGAAATTTGTAATCGATGAAATTTCCTTAAAGATTAAAAATGAGAAAGATAATTTAACGTAGGCTTGGTCTTATGACTCTTCTTTGATTATTCAGTTATTATATTTGTTGATTCAAATGGTTCACAAATAGGTATGAATTAATTAATGAATGAATGAATGTATAAATGAATGATGTATAGATAAATGACAATGTGCATTGTAAACCTGCCTCTCTCTCCCTTCATCAAAATTGCAACTTCTTTCCATCCTTTCAGAATTGGCAAACGAAAAATCGAAAGCAATTTATTCTCACCGAGCAAGCGATCTTTTGGAACACCTAGCGTAAACTCACCTATTCGACCTTTAATGCAAGAATCGCCAAATTTGTCATCTTTTGCGCGATCACCAACTCTTCCTCCCACGGGCACACCGTCATCAACAAAGGCCCAGATTACATCAGGAAACGCAGACTCTAGTTTTGGCGATTCGATAGAAACATCTAAACCAAATTTGATTCAACGAATTCTAGAAATTTCCGAACAAAAAGACAGCAACCGAGGCCAGGTTCGACATGTCGAAAGTAAACCATTGAACGAAGAGTCAAAATCAACGAGAGGCTTAGGAAGACTGGGCCGAGGCATTAGTAATTTGTCTTGGCGAAACAACCCGAAATTCCACGATGATTTCATAAGCAACCAAGATAGAAATATTCGTGCAGGAAGAGGGGGTCGTGTAAAGCAGCGTGTTCGTGGCAGGGATAATTTCAGTCCATACAGACATCAGCAACATCAGAACAACGATTGGTCACCTGTTGGCAGCGGAACCAAAGATATGGATTCGTTGCCCGGGAGAGAGTTCAAAGACGGTAACTTTGGTCCGCATAATATGCATCCGTTTCAAGATAGAATGCCAATGCCTTATAATTATCAAGCAATTGCACAACCTCTTCGAGACCGGTCTAAAGATCATGTTTCGTCGGATATTAGCCACTTCGAAAGACAGGATAATTTGCTCGGCGATGGACATGATGGAAATGCTCAACGGTTTAGCACCATGAGACTTCCGTCTCCAAATTTGAGTCGTTTTGCAAAACCTGGACAGGAGTGGCAGCAATCTGCTGGGCATAATCTGCCATACGGTCATTATTCAGGCCAGGTATATTTTATTTTTACCATTTATTCTCGTCGTAGTTATAGTCTGTTGACGTTCAAAACTTTTAAAGTTTGACGCAGCGATCATCATTACTGATAATCATAATTGATTCCATAGACACAACAAGTATTCGCCCCCGCTGGACTACAATCAAACGTCAATGCTCCTCCCCGTATGCCAACCAATCACCCACTGCCGCAGCAGTTTGGTCCTGCCCTTTCATCTGGTCAAAGTATGCCAAATCAAAATGCGCCTGTGCAGAACTGGAATCAGAACTGGCCAATGCAGCCTCAACAGGTAATCAATCCATCAAAATCAATCAATCCATCGATCGATCGAATCTTTGAAATCCATCGAAAACCAGATTTCGATCAAAAGAATCAAGGATGATGTATTTAAGGGTCTCTTTAATCTAGGAAATGGCTTGATCATCCGCCACTTTAATCTCTGTTGCAAAAAGTTTGAACCGTTCTGGAAACATGGGAAATCAGAGAAAGCTTCTATGGAAGGCCCCCCTCCTGGAGTTCACATTAATGGCAATAAAAATTTTGTGTTCAAATATACTTGGGGTGAAACGGTTTGATAGAAAATGTTAATAAAATTTTAGGGAATAAATTATTTTGATATCTTGAAAGAAAGATAAGATGAAATGTATTTTCGTTAATTAACATTAGCTTTGAGATTCTCAATGCTATCAAGCTTCGTCCGGTTTCGATTTATCGACAGTTTTGTTCAACTATTCCTTCGAAAGATATGTGCAAAGTTTCACAGCTTATTTAACGATTTTAATGATTCGATTGCTAAAATTGTTTTTGCAGGGTTTTCCCCCACCCGCTTTACCACCGCAAAATATACCGAATCAAAATATGAACCCTCTAGAAGGGGTCAGTCAAGTCCCTAATATCGCCAATCCTAGCCATATTCAAGTTCCGCCATTTTCCATGGCTCACGACCAAAGGTTACCAGGGCAACCAGTCATTCAGCAGCAACACCAACAACGGCCTTATTTCGATGCACCGCAACAGCCTCCTTTTGGACAGCTTCCGGTGAAGCCAATAGATGCTGCACCTGATCCTAACCAATCAACGCCAGCCTCAATTATCAAACATTTACATGAACTTGCGCAGCAAAGCAAACTGGTCGAACAGCAAAAACAGTACCAGGTAGCAGAACAACAACACCATCAACAACAGCAGCAACAAAAACAACAGCAACAGCAGCAGCAGCAGCAACAGCAACAGCAACAACCACGGATGGAGCAGGCTAGTGAATACGGTAACAAAACGCCAGAAACAGCGATTGAGAGTGGGATATCGTCAGTAACGCCAGTGAAAAGCAAAAGAGGAACGGGTATTTCAGGTCCAACAGATTTGCAAACGAATGCAAAAACGGTGTCGTCTTTGCCACCAAATTGGAAAACTGCAACAGATCCTGAAGGGAAAATATATTACTATCACGTGATAACAAGGTAATATTGGTGTTTTTAAAGTCGTTTGATTTTCAAATTGTTTATATATTTGTTGGTTTACATCGTTTTGTTGTGGAAATTATCATTAGGACCATGAAAAGATTATTTTAGAAAGCAAATCAACCAGAAAATCAACTAAAACTCCAGTTTGTATTGGTATTTTCAATTAAAAAGGTTAATAAGGAAAATTTTGTAATTGGAAGCATTATTTTGGTACAAGTGTTATCATAAAAAAGTTTTATTTTATCTGATCTATTTTTGTTTTAAAACTTCTTGTTTTGTTTTAGGAAAACTCAATGGGAAGTTCCAAAATGGGAAAAAGAAGATTTACCAATTCAAACAACACATGTACGTTGAAGCTGTTGCTTCTCTGAATTTCAAATGCGGTTTTCTGTTTTCATATTATTTGCGTTTCTTTTTTTATTGTTCATTATTATCTTGTATTGAAATTATCCATTAAACCATTTATTATGTCATTTTTCATTTCTTAACTTCATTTAGCAACGGCAACATTCTGGAAGTCATTCAGGACCACGTACCCCGCCGGTGTCGCCACCTCATTCGCCGATTTCGCCCGCCATGTATCCCCAACGGGCACCTGCGATATCAGATCCGTCAGTCAGCACAACTCGAATGAGCAACCCGATTATCGGATCTTCAGAGCAACTCACTCCAAAACAGCAGAAAATGCGAGATCACTTCAAAAATAAGGTAATGTAAATTGAAAAAAGATTTTTTACAAACATAGAGTCTATTTCATTTTAATCAGTTTCTTGCCAATAATTTTCATTTGCACTACTCCTTTAGTTGTTGCCTTAGTCTTACAGCAAGACTATATCATTGACAATTTAAGATCAAAAAGAGGCTGTACATCAACATAAACGAGGTTAACCCAACAGTTGGCACTCTTCTTCAAATTAGACAGCAAATCTGACCGTGCTTCGACATTAATTCAGTGGCGGTAATTTGCATTATTTTTTTTCTAATTTCTTAGCTCTCGGCAGTCGTGGTGAATTGTTTAAATCCATATCAGAAAGTTGATTGTAAACAAGCTAGAATCGCAAAAGTAGAAGATTTCAAATTTTTAGCAAGGAAGGTAAGTTAAATTGAACTTAACTTGACCCTACTACATTTATTGGCATGCCCGAGATTGTTGAAAAACTTCATGGGCTCTGTTAGATAATGTTATGTTGCCATGCTTTCAACACGTCGGTTCATGGGACCAAATGATGATAAACAAGTTTAACTTAGATATTAAAGGTTTAAAAATGATTCTTCCTTGCTGCAAAGTGTTATAATTCTTCTCTTCCGGCACTGATCACAGCATGAAACGTCGTACATTAATTTAAATTTTGTGCACCTGATAAAATATAACCCCTTCTTTCAGCAGTGGCCCTAAAACTTGCTCTAGAACATATCCAATATTATTCCTATCTTTTAATTTAGTTGACGCATGGTTTGATGATGAAAGAACTTGCGAGGGTGAAATCAGACGAAGAGTTGGAATGTAATGATTCAGTGAAAATAAAGGTTAAAGAATACATCCGTAATTATATGAAAAAGTTTGGACAGTTCTATATCCGATCTTGACGAACAATTATTTGAATATTTGTAAGTATTTTCAATAATATTTTTTCATCTCTTCGTTTCTTCTCTTCGTTTCTTCTCTCCTTTCTTTTTTTTTTGTTATTGTTGTTCCTATTCGCTCATTTCTTTTCTTTTCTTGCCAATAGTAAAATCATATTTTTTTATTGTGATATTCTCCGCTGATCTTCATTATTATTATTGCTCGATTTTTAGCTTTTTTTCATTTTATTTAAATTACATTCTTTTAGAAGTTTTCAATTTGTACATAATTTAATGTTAGTTCTTGTAAGTAAACAAGTCCTTGATTGAAAGCAGCAAATTGAGTTGCTAAACAACCTAACCTGCATAAATACTATAATTTTGAGCAATTTCAATGAAGTCTGCTGGGCTCGGCCTCCCGAGATGACAAATTAGCCTTCTCATACGCATTTCTTCGTCCAAAATTCCTGATTTTCGATAAGGAAGTATCGCAAAGGATCACGGGGAGGTGATGTCACAGTTGACTGTGAAGGAGCACTTGACCTCTGGCTGTGTCAAAGTCAAGTCAAAGCAAAGAATAATTTGGCCTAAAAAATTGGCAGAAAAGTTTTGGAAAAATTGCTCTTATACTCGCTGATATTGTCGAAGCATCGTTACTTTGTTTTAAAACAAGAATAATACATTCTAATTTTTCTTTTTTCATAGAATAATCTTATTGACCTGGTAATCTACTTCAATATGGCAAACATCCAAATTTTTATGGCTGAAAATGATATTTTTATTTCGCTTGGTTTCGTCTAGAAATGTGATTGCATCTAAAAGTGACTTTTTTAAACCAATAATGTCGTAAGTTATTTACGTATTTTTTGAAAATTTAAAAGATGTAATATGATTATAAATATCTGTCATCACTTGGGCTTTGAAGTAACTCACAACATAACACAGCTCCTTCGCAGGCGCTTGGTTTTACGAACAACCAGAAAATCAAATATCATCAGACGCTAATGCAAAACATTAATCAAATAGATATTTGACGAATACGTTTCTTCTTATTTAATTGGCGTTTTTCATTCCACACTCTTGGCCTTAGGCATTTTACATATTTTGGATTTTTAGATTAACCCTTTCGCACACGGATTTATTTTCAATTAACTGTTTAAGCCCATATAATTCTACCCTTTCAACATAGTCAAATAAATTAGGTGGAAGCGTAAACTATTATAGAATACTGCCATCAGAACATCAACAGTATTTCGTACTTTTCCCCCTGAAAAATTATTTGTTAAGGTATTTGTATTTGGGCCATATGGCCCATCCAGGGGTGAAAGGGTTCAAATTTGACTGATTTGTATACCATTGTCACTTATCCCAGAAAACATGAACTTTCTAGCCCCAGATATATGTGCATATCTGATATGTTCGTATATTGGATGATCTGATCTGATGAATGATGCAAAGGCTGTTTTAGTGATATTTTGCATGGGAAAAAGTTTCGTAAATATTTACATTTTTGACAAAATACACTAAAACAATAGATTTTATCGAATAAAGTTTCGTTTTTGTCCTGTTTGCAATTATTTTGTAGTTCTTTGTATCCAGTCTAAAGAGTCCCGTTATTTATTTAGGATTCAAACATTGCACTGCCAATATCGAAAAGCCTTGATAAAGAAATACTTTGTTACTGTCCGAAAAATGTCCAAATCTTTTGCTGCATAAGTTGAATTTCTCCTTTTCCCTTCGTCGCAGCAAGGAAGATCGGTTTTTATTCTTTCCGCCGTACCGTAAAAGCAACCCACTCCTGTTATTAATTATGAATTTCGACCCCCCCCCCCTAATCTAACTTACAAATGCCCATTGATTTAAGATCACATTTTCTGATTCATAAAGCATGAAATAGATTCCAGCTTTCGTTGATCAAATTTTTGCCGAACGAATTAAAACCCTACTGGCAGTTTTTTAACACATATCAGCTAACTCTTGTTATTGTATTGTAAATAGTGGTAATTGCTCGTACACTGGTCTGACCTTAATGTATAACTAAAGAACTCTTGAACTTTTGAGTAGACAGACAATTTTTTCTTGTGATGGTTTTAATTTGCAAACCAATTGTCATATTGTTTTTGTCTGCTTTTTAGCACTAATGATTTTATTGTGTCGGTATTGTGTAATTTAAAAAATTCCTTAAAGTGACCGAGTTTCTATTTTCTTCAATTTCTTTTCAAATGTCGCCCGTTACTGATATAAAATGTCTTTACAAGCAATTTCGAAGGCTTTCAAAAGTGACCAAATTTGGCAAAAATTGCCTTGGTTATTCGCCAAAAATCGTGCAAAATGTTTTACAGGAAAATTTGGAGGATTTTCAAAAGTGACCATTTTTGGCAAAAATTGTAAGGCTATAGCCTTGGTTTTTGGCCAGAAATCGTCAATTTTTGATGAAAAATGTTTTACAGGAAAATTTGGAGGATTTTGCAAAGTGATCAAATTTGGGGAAAATTGTAAGGCTATAGCCTTGGTTTTTGGCCAAAAATCGTCCATTTTTGATGAAAAATGTTTGACAGGAAATTTATAAGATATTTAAAAGTGACCAATTTTGGCAAAAATTGTAAGGCTATAGCCTTGGTTTTTGGCCAAAAATCGTCCATTTTTGATGGAAAATGTTTGCCAGGAAATTTGGAAGATTTTTAACAGTGACCAATTTTGGCAAAAATTGTAAGGCTATAGCCTTGGTTTTTGGCCAAAAATCGTCCATTTTTGATGAAAAATGTTTGACAGGAAATTTGGAAGATATTTAAAAGTGACCAATTTTGGCAAAAATTGTAAGGCTATAGCCTTGGTTTTTGGCAGAAAATCGTCCATTTTTGATGGAAAATGTTTGCCAGGAAATTTGGAAGATTTTTAACAGTGACCATTTTTGGCAAAAATTGTAAGGCTTTAGCCTTGGTTTTTGGCCAAAAATCGTCCATTTTTGATGGAAAATGTTTCATAAAAATTTGGAGAATTTTCAAAAGCGACCATTTTTGGCAAAAATTGTAAGGCTATAGCCTTGGTTTTTGGCCAAAAATCGTCCATTTTTGATGAAAAATGTTTGACAGGAAATTTGGAAGATATTTAAAAGTGACCAATTTTGGCAAAAATTGTAAGGCTATAGCCTTGGTTTTTGGCCAAAAATCGTCCATTTTTGATGGAAAATGTTTGCCAGGAAATTTGGAAGATTTTTAACTGTGACCATTTTTGGCAAAAATTGTCAAGCTATAGCCTTGGTTTTTGGCCAAAAATCGTCCATTTTTGATGAAAAATGTTTGAGAAGAAATTTGGAAGATTGTTAACAGTGACCATTTTTGGCAAAAATTGTAAGGCTATAGCCTTGGTTTTTGGCCAAAAATCGTCCATTTTTGATGAAAAATGTTTGAGAGGAAATCTGGAAGATTTTTAACAGTGACCATTTTTGGCAAAAATTGTAAGGCTATAGCCTTGGTTTTTGGCCAAAATCGTCCATTTTTGATGAAAAATGTTTGACAGGAAATCTGGAAGATTTTTAACAATGACTATTTTTGGCAAAAATTGAAAGGCTATAGCCTTGGTTTTTGGCCAAAAATCGTCCATTTTTGATGAAAAATGTTTGACAGGAAATCTGGAAGATTTTTAACAGTGACCATTTTTGGCAAAAATTGTAAGGCTATAGCCTTGCTTACTGGCCAGAAGTCTTCCATTTTGTAACTTTCATGGTGTAAAGCGTTGTCAAATCGAGGACCTTACCAAACGTTCCTTGAAAAAGTGGAACTTTGGTCAAGAAGGCTTTTTGCTTATGACTATCTTTAGCTGGGAAGGGAAAATCTGCAATTGCGTTCAGATTGGGAAAACTCTTTGCATCGAATTTTTCTATGCTTATGAGAATGGTCGAGCAATAGATGGAAAGAAGTTATTTCATGGAAATTTATTAAGAATGAAAACATAAAATATGTTAAAATGTAAACAGAATCTTCTAATAACGTTTTACATATTAACGAAAGAACTTCTTTTTACAAGCTTTATAAAAGTCAGATATCACGTAATTATATATTTGAAGTCGTCGAAAGTTTATTTTACAATATTCTGTTTAAACATATAAGTTAGATATAATTCATAATTTTAAATGCCACTGCAGTCAAGGCAAGGAAAAAACCGTAATTTAAATTGGTATTAAACTATCCAACAATGGTAATGATGATGATGAAAAGGTTTAGAAACCAATTTTCATTTTGTTAATGGCTGTAATATAGAAATGTCTTGTAGGTTTTGTGGACACATTGGTAATGAATTCGAAAGATCTTTTAAATCAACTTGTACAGATACAGGTTTGATGATAAAAAACATTATTCCACGGATGCAGAAGGGGCATTAGTGTGAAAAAGGGGAAGGTTGATGGAATATCAGAGGTCCAAGAGCGCAATCAATGCACCTCTGCGCTACAGAAACACAAAAGTAAAGGACCTTCAAGTCCCAACGTACAATAAACAACAATAAACTCAAAGTAAAATCGTTTGAGAAAGGGATATAAGACTATTTCAGCTAGACTCTCTTAGGGAAGGGTTGAATTTGTAGCTTGAAGTAATGGCTGACTTTTCCAAAAAGATGTTTGAAGGTTTAATTCAAAATCTTTCGAAAAAGCATTGTTGATGTCGTCGAAAGATTTTGTCAATGATAAATAGGCCAAATCATCTCGATTCAAAATTCCCTAGCAATCGAAAGAATCTAAGAAATCTCAATAAATCCATATTGTAATCATAAATTCGTTTAAAAAAGGAAGTAATATTTCACACACCATAGTTACATCACTCAATCATCGCAAAATGTCAAGATTATTAATCTCCAAGTATGTAAAAATACAATTCATGCTACAATAAACATTACACTAAGTTTCCATACCATTAACTAATACCATAAGAAATACCTTCAAGGTAAGTCAAATCAGAGTCGATTGCCTTTGTCTTTTCTTATCGAAACACGTGATCAACTCTAGATGGGCCTTCAAGACGCGCAACCGCTTCTGAAAGAGGCCAACCTCTCTCTCAAGCTCATCGGCATATTTCGGATCATTTGGGTCCAGGTTTTTGGATCCTGTAAAGAGAGGAAAAAGTTTTAAATAATAAACAAGGGAAGAATGCTGTAAGAATAATCTTTAGATCAATTTGTTTTTCAGCTATTTTGTTTGTCGAAAAAATAAAACGTTTTACTGCCGATACTGTCAAATGAGACTGTTAAGATTGAGGCATTTATAGGGTAGCAAATTTGAACGATAAATATGATAGAAAAGACGACTTTAAACTTTTGACTTTTTTATCAATATGAAGCAAACCAACAGACATGAATTATTCTGTCCTCGTCAAATGCTTTTCAATGATGCAATTCTACGTGCTGGTAAGCTTCGCATTAAAAAACAAACTATTTTAATAAAAAACAACAGGCAATAATATTTTGGCAATTACAAGACCAGGATAACAAATTCTACCTTCAATGACCTTGTATTTTTCTTTTTCAAGCATAAGATTCTTCATTGCTTGGTCCAGTTCCGTTTCTAATGTCGTTCGTTGTTCAGTCAAGCCAAGCACCCTGCGTCGATGGTTCTCGAGAAGTCGCCTGTTTGAACGATCGCTTACATTGGGTTGCTAAGAGAGATAAATAAAAATTATAAAACTAAATGTGAATAAATATCAATATTTATACATAAATCCTTCAAAAATAGCTTTACATAATGATCAAACAGTAAATATCTGTCAGAAAAAGTTAAAATGTCTGAAGACTAATGAAATTTCGAGTACAAGTTAACAATTTCAAGTTACCCTTACCCTTCTCAATAGGATAAAATAGCAAAGAATAGACTCGATAAAAACTCAATGCTACAAATTTTTACCTGAGATTTCGGTGAAGGAATTCGTCCATCGATGTCTTCTATTTGATAAACCGTATATTCAACACCTTCGTTGTCACTTGCTGGATTGTCAATCCAATACGACCTTTTGGATCTGCCTCGCTTTGAAAGATCTGACAATGACCGTCTTCGAAAACCTGAAAATGGACAAAACAATCTGAGTTTCAATCTTACATGAAAAAGAGGCATTTATGAAATATGTAGTTTAGATGATAATTCTAAATTAAAATTGTTTGATAATTCAGAATATCACAATTTGCTGCAAAACGACGTTTCCGCTTTCCGGGAATTTTGAAATAAACTCAACTTCTAGTTGTACAACAGCAAAGATAGAAAAAATTGATCAACTAATTTTCAAAAATATTTCATCAGCTTCTTTTTATTACGTCTAATTGTGGATGAAAAGCGAAATAAAAAATTAAAAGAAGGCGAACGCAATCGATATATTAGAGGCAAAGAAGAATATGTGGTACCAGTTCTAGTTCAGTACCAGTTCAACGAAATGATGATTCCAAGAAGTCATTCAAAGAATTACCTAAAAATCGCTTCTTTTTCCGTTTTCCAGATCCATCAAGCTCGCATGCACTTTCTGCTCCCGATGCGTTATCTGTCCTCATGCTTTCGTAGCCACTGCTGTGCCCGACAGAAAGTTCTATGAAAATAAAAACTTTTTAATAAAACCATGCATAAGAGGTTCGTTAATGTCCTATTGAAGTGAAGTCAAAAATCATGCTACGTGGGAATAAACGATTTATTTCCTTTGTAATTCTTTTTTGATTTTTCACTTTTTTCAAGTTTTTATCTAGCGTAAGATTCAGATGTTAAGGTTCTTCCAAATTGCATGAAGGTCATAGAAGACTTGTCTCACAACAATGCAGGTAACCAAGCAAAACAAAATCACAATGGTAGGTTTGAAGTAATATGTCATGGAAAATAAAGAGCAGAACATACTTGATTTGGAGCCAAAGAAACGCCTCGAGCGAGATGACATCCTTGACGAATCCGTAACATTGCCATCGCTGACATAACCACTTGATCTTGGTTTTCGGCTGCAAAACAAAAATTAGAATGAAAAATATGCATTTGAGTAAAATTTTGATCAGGGACAGGATGCTAATCGAAATAAATGGAATGTGTCTAATTCAAGAGAATGGTAATTAATTTCATCAAGAAGAATCATAAAAATTGTTGAAATGATCAAACTAAGTTACCTGAAAAACCACCGCCGAGTTCGCGGTGATACTGGTGACAATTTCGAGATGAGTGGTTGATCTTTGATTGAAGTAATAGGACTTGATTGAAAGCTTTGCTGAGAAAGACTTGAGTTATCATTACTCGCAATTCCACTACTTTCGCTCAGTTCGCTGCATCCACTTACAGAATGAATGCTGCTTCCAACATCATTTGAACGTAAAGATTTCGACATATGCGGGCTTTTCGACAAGTCTATGTTAGATTTCGATGATTTATCGCGTTTCAATCCAAGTTTTGGTGATTTTTTCGAAGCTTTAGATTCGCCTTTAGGTAATTTGCTTGGACCAGGTTTAGCAGATGATTCAGTCTTTTTATTTGATTTCGATTTTTTATTTTCAACATTTTGTTTGTCATTGTTAGCCACAGATTTCTGGCTTCCATGTTTCGATTTCTCGTCTTCTTCGAAAACAGTCGACCAACGATAATGAATCTTTACTGGACTTCTCTTTCGCCTTCCACCCGATGGGCTGTACAACCCAGCAACCTCATTTCTGTCTTCACTGCCTGCATACGAGGCCATGCTTATAGTGTCAGCTTTATCGTAACTTGTTTCCGAAGATGGCGGACTGAACGAATTTGCTTCTGACGAATGGACGCTGCTGAAACTACCACGACAAAGCCTCGTACTCGTAATATTCGCTCTGCAGGTTGGCACATATTTCACCTGAGCATATGATGATGGAATGAATGTCTCTTTTTGACCAACCATGTCCTTATTTACATTCTGCAATGGACTGCTAGGGTTTCTTTCAGGTGACATGGCTCTCTCTTCGATTTTCTTTGCAACGAAATCTTTGAGTAAACTTCTTGTCTCTTCCGCACTTAAACGTTTAGTGGGTGACGTCACTCTTGTCTCCACCCTCACAGTTACGGAATCGGCGATGTTTGACTTCACAGCGTCATTGGCTGCCTCGATTGATTTTGTAAAGATCTTGTGCAACCTTCTACGTCTGTTTTCTGTTTCAGGGGCCGAGCAATAACCACTGGAATCATTTCTGGATGAGGCGCGTTTTGATTTGCCAGTTTCACATTCAGATAAATAGCTATCATCAGTTGCAGAACGCGTATGAACATGACTGCTATCAACTAATCCACCTTTCAACAATTTCTTGATTCGTCTTTCCGACTTCCTCAGCTCTTTCTCCGTCACCGGTCCCATGTGGAGATACGAGAGATCTTCGTCATCAACTTCATGTTGAAAATAATCTACCTTCGGCCTGGTCTTTGAAATTATTTCAGATACAATCGTTTTGTTGCTTTCGTCGAGCCGAGTATAATCCAAATCATTTTCAATTTTATTTTGACTGTCTTCAACAAACACCTCAATCACATCTTCATCCTTTACAGTTTCATTTGCATTCACATCATATTTTACAGCTCGTCGACTTGACTTGATAGCAGAACACAAATCAATGCGCTCAATTTCATCATCATCATCATCGTCATCTCCACTCAGTTCTAGCTCTTTCAAATTATTCAAAGAACATTCGTCTCTTGGTGGCTCAACACTTTTAGCAACAACCTCATTACAAGGCTTGTCATCTGAAGTAACAACAGATTTGACCCTAGGCCCAAAACATGGAGAATGTCGTCCATCAAGTTCTTCACAATCGGATACAACAAAGTCACCGATGTAAGATTTACCTTTCGATGAAGAAGGCTTTACAACTTTGACGGGAGTTACCGGCGAATCATTAGCTTCGGAATCGTTATTATCAGATGCGCTGTTATTGGCTGATGATGATGCCATCGGTTTAACAATATTAACCTTTTTATTGACATATCGCGTTGATGATTGATGATTAATCTCAACACAATCATTTAGCGACAAACTATTTGATGGCTGACTTTCGATTGGTGGTCCCTCATTATCAGTCAAATCTTGATCACTTATTTGCCCATTTGGTCCTACGTAGATGACTGTATCGCAGGAATCTTCCCCAGCGCTCGATGTGTAATCGCTGACATCCACTTTTGTTGTCACGTCGATTCCGCATGTGCGTACAGCTGGTGGTCGTGGTAGGCGTTTGCTCAGTTTGCCTTCGTCACAGGAACTATCGCCGCCAGAAGAACTGGCACTGCAGTACTACAAAAGGGAAAAGATGATGATGATATTGATGTTTGATGATGATGATTGATGATGATTGATGATGAGACATGATGACGATTAATGATGATGATGACGATTAATGATGATGATGATGATGATGATTGATGATGATTGATGATGAGACATGATGATGATAATGGTGATGATGACGATTAATGATGATGACGATGATGATGATAATGGTGATGATGACAATTAATGATGATGACGATGACGATGACGATGACGATGACGATGACGATGATGATGATGATGACAATTAATGATGATGATGATGATGATGATGATGATGATGATGATGATGATGATGATGAGACATGATGATGATAATGGTGATGATGACGATTAATGATGATGACGATGACGATGACGATGACGATGATGATGATGATGATGATGATGATGATGATGATGATGATAAAATTCTATCGTGCTAATAGACCTTGCAATTTCTTCTGCCCGCATGTTATGTTTTTCATCCTACTGGTACTACAAAAATTGCTGGTAATTACACTACATATATACGAAACCAAACACCCGAAATAATATGAAATTATTGAAAAAGAGTCAAACTTAATCCGCTGTAGCTAAAAGATATTCTAGACTAGGGATGGGGAAACGAAAATACTTATAACACCATACCTTATTTTTTCTTCTTCTTGATCGACTTATTTTCGACGCCATCTCCAAAGTTGCAAGAGTTTCAGAGTAGCGATCTTCATCAGGTGATACATGATTTATGATTGTTGTTCGGCAGGTTGGATTTCCAACAGAATCCTTCAACAGACGTGCAATTTTGCTGTCCCTGAAAACACAATGAAATTATATTATAAAATATGGTCTCATTCACCGTATATTTCATTCGTTCCTCCTCGATCAATCAAAAAATCTAACAGTTGGGTTTGGCAAGAAGATGCATGAATGAGAGCTATTTTGCTAAATCAATCACAAAAGAAAATGGTTCGGTGACTTACTTGTGTGATACTTGCTTCGTTCCATTGAGCATTGATAAGACAATCTTTCCAAGAGCACCTTGCGAAGGAGCAGTATGATAACTTCCATCACTAAATGAATCTTTAGGCCAAGCCGACAAGTCAATGAGGTGCAATCGGGATCGACCACCTTGAACTAAAAAGGGAACACAACTTATTTGAATACAAAAATCGAACTGCAATATGAAATAAAATGCTAATATTTATAATGTAACATTGAACTGAGTTGAAAAAAAAACTAAAAAAGGAACGACTAGGAATGATTAAGAAAGGAACGACATTATGATCAAATCAAGGACTTAATTAATCAATTGGGCATGCTTTTTTAAACTTTCGATTTTGAAAAGAAATACCTGAGGAGATTGATTGCAAGCATGAGGCTTGCATGTAGATTCATAAACTTTAGCTAAAAAACCATCGAACTTACGTCCGCCTCTGCCAGTCTTGTCAATTCTGTATTGATAGACATGAAGGGTGTAAATCATGTGGCTTCCTTGATGCTCAGTAATGTCAATAGATTCTATGAAAAATAAAATCACATTTTAGAAATAAGAAAAGGCTGGACTGGTGTGGGCTCAATAATGAAACGGTACATCGACCAAATAAGTAACTTAATTGATCAATCGATCAGTCATCTATATAGCAAATAAATAGATGAATAGATAAATAAATGAATAAATAAATTAAAAATAAACGACTGAAATAAATGAACATAATAAATAAAGAAATAAATAACCAATCAAAGAATCAATAAATCGAAGTCAATTCAGCAATACATACAGCCACAATTACACAATTTTTCAATCAGAATTTTCCTTGTTGCCAGAAGATCAAACTGCCCAGCCTGATCTTTTCAGATATTTTTTTATAACTTTTTATCCCTTAGTCCCTCTGCAGCGCGAGACGATTTCATTAAAACATTTTTCAATGACTATCTTCTTAAAAATTGAATTATCTGACATGATAAAGGCAGCGATAAAAGCTATGAAACTAGCCAGAAAGCTTTCATGATTCTACCATTTTAAGATTGATATTACGTAAAACTGTGAAAGTTGAAAAAATAAGGATCAGAAAGTCGATCTTTACTGAGCTGTTGCAGTGCGAACGAGTTAGCAGAAGGGATATCAACTTGGAAAATCGATATATTTGGCTGTTAAAATCACCGAAATACAAGACCAACTGCAGTGAATTCTGCAACACAAGCAAAGGCGATTTTCTATTGCGATTAGAGGTTATAACCATGGCTATGGATCGCTAACATTAACCATGACACTGAAGTCTTGAAATAACTTTAAAATCTTTGGTTAAATTTGAATAAGAAACCTCACAAGGCACTTAAAATTGTCAAAATACCTTTGCAATTAACAGGTACATTTGTTCTGGCCGCCAACGCAGCGTCGAGGTAAAACGAGGCCTTTTCCGCAGTGGGTGCTCTGAGTTCACTCAAATTCGAAAGCTAGTTTGAAAAGAAAATTGAATATAAAATATGTTTCAAGGTCTTTAAGAGAAGTGTGAAAAGTGGTGAAAAGTTGAGAAGTGTGAAAAGTGGCGAAAGGCTCGATAGCTTAACCAAGAAAGTAAGCTTTAGCAGTACCACGTTTCAGAAAATTGATAGATGTCATTATTTTCATTTGATTTTTAAAGAGAAACATAAAAGCAATGTTGAAAGCTAGCAATGAGCAATAACAAAATTAGCAAAAGTAGTAGAAGATATTAACAATTTATGATGAATTGCAACCAAAATTAATTAAACTTTAGATGAAGGATATATTGATAAATTTGACATATCAAATTAAAATAATTTTAGGAAATTGATATATAGCTAGCGACATACCTGAACACCTCCGATTGGATCTTCTCGTAAGTAGATTCCAGGTGATGTACCATTACTGCTTGTGCTGCTTCCACCTTCACCAAATCAATGAATCAACATTAATTCACATGAAATTTCAACAAAATGTTTTATTGATCTTTTATTGTGATAAAAAACAAAATTAGGAGTAATCTTCAGCCTTATCTTTTGACTAAAATATGGAGGAAATAGATAACACGGTGGTGCGTTAGTTGGAGAGTGACCTGTTTAAGTTTAATATATGTGCATATGGAAAAATTTCATATATAACTTTCAGCCAAATTACTGCTCACGCTGTCAGTCTGTCATCTGACATATTATGACGTTTCTGCTACGGGCGCTCAACAACCCTTCATATAGACTTATATTGCATAATTAAAATTCAGTAAAAGGCTTCAAACACATGCTGTTCACAATATATTTCATTTTAAAAGATAAAATGACATCATTCTGTAAACTCACCTGAGGCCTGTTCTGATAAAAGATCTTTCAGGTTTTCTGATTTTCCGACAATTTCAATCGCCGAAACACGAACTGAGAATCTTGCACCATTTCTGCAAAGAATAATAAGAATTAAGTCTTGGTAAAGATTAAAAATCATTGGCAAAAGAAGAATTTTTCAGTACAAAAAGCGAAAAACAAAGAAAAATTAGAATTGGCTTTGCGAGCAAAATATGAAATTACCTTTGTTTACTGTCTTCAATCAAAGTATACAGCCATGAAATTGCACATGGGATAACACCGAGGCCTGGGGATGAGTCATCTCTTCCCATCATTGTATCAGTTTTGCCTTCAAAACAAAAAGGAGATATTAAAAAATAAAAGCAATTCTAATTGGCAAATGCTAAATGAAGACACTGTATTGTGACTACGTGTTGTGGCGACTACATGTGATCATCAACATAGCGGTTTCAATTCATTAGGCAAACATATAGGAAGCAGAATTAAATAATTCTTGAGCTGAATTACCTAGTCCGCTGGCTCCATAAACCAAGAGACAGCCATAACCACCATTAATAACAGAATGCAAAACGTCCAATAACGAAGAAGAACATATCTCCGTCTGAAATTGAAGGAAAAATGTATGAATCGGCCAAAAGTATGTTATAAAAACTGAGAGAAGAATGCTGAGAGAAGAAATGAAAGGAACAGGAATTATTTCAAAATTGCGTTCTATTGTTGTTCGATAAAAGTTTCGTCAATGTTTGGTTCGAATACTATTTTCCAGTTTCGTTTGGGCAAAGGTCAGATGCGCATTTCGAACGAAAAAATCAACGTGTATTAACATATTTACCTTTGTTGCAGAAGATTCGAAAATTGCATCGAAAGCAAATAACTTTGGGGCTGACGTGAGGCCTAATGACTTCAATGAATTGTCTTCCTTATCTTTTGGTTCTAATAAAGTAACTTGTTTTCTTCTTTGATCGACGCGAAGTAATGGAGCACAACTTCCGTTGTCTGAAGGACTAGCTGCGATTCGAAGCATAATTTTGACCTGAAATTGAGAAAAAACAAGTTGGAAAGAGGCATATGATATGAAAATTTGATACATGGTTACTGGTCATCGATTAAACCAACGTAGCAGGAGATACAGAAAAGGTAATATTAAATTATGACAACATTGAAATGTCAGTCCTGCTATAAGATAAAATACATATCAAGAAACGAAACAAAATTTGCAAATGAGCTGCGCTTTCATTTTTCCTCGTCATATCATTTGAACCAGGATGTGAATCTATATTTTCGGAAACTATTCGGTCATAAAAAGACTTTTCTTACTCCGAGAAGTGTTAGAAAAAAGTTTTTCTCTCGATCACGTTAAAATATGCCGAATTTTTCGCGGAATTAAAAAGGTGCTGAAAAAACGGCCTTGGAAAAGCAAAACAGCACGTTATAACATTTTCGTTAAATTTGAGACACGTTAAACTTCCTGCGGTGGAACAGACTTATACTGTAAAGAACCTAAAAGATTCGACTGCATTTGAGAAATTCGAAGTCGAACAATCATTCTTTAAAACCTGTGGGAGGTCTTGATGCGATCAATAAACACTAGATGTCATTAATTATTTCGTTTGTGGTTCAGACATTTTATATTTACTAAAATCAATGACCATACAATTCGCAGACAAATTTCATGAAATTAATTACGGAAAATATTTCTGTATTATTTTCTAAATCTACAATTATCTGAGGCTAGAATATATAAAAATTGAGTTGTTAGCTATCACTGGAGGTTTGTCTCAGAATTATAGAAACAGTAAAGATGATTATGAATGGTTTAAATAGCGGTGATTATATCGATTCGAAAAGAGCTGCTCACATAAAAGGCTTACTGCTTCTTGTTGGGCTTGTTCATACCTGTTTAGCATCATATGCATCGGATTTACAATGCATTTACCACATAACAATGTTGGATAGTTAACCAAATGGTAAAAGAAAGGCATTGAAAGGTCTTAGACTTGCTGGCAGCAAGACCGTAGGGATTCGAGCATGTGTAATTAGCATGAGGAGGGCGTGGTTTTTAGTTAATTTTAAAAGATTAAGGTTTTAGCAGTAAACTAAACTGGTTTTTCAAGCAAAAAATGGCTACGTGGGATTAAGAAGTAATAGCTGCTGGTTTAGCATGCCATTTTAATACCTAGAATGCAAGGTTCTGGTTATGGTAACCCAAATGATGCCTATGATTCTTGCCGTCTGATTTTAAGTGGGTGGCGAATTATTACAACTTATTAACAGAATAATAATACCACTTGTTATTTTTATATACAGCTTTTGGTCAACGTTAATAAAGTGATATGCCACTTAAAATATCAAATGACGATTAGGACCTAAATGCAGAGCGGAATGTAAATCATCCTTCAGCCATTAATGATAATAAGCTTCTATGCAACTTTTATGAACGTGTGAATAAATAAATGTACAAATGAAGGAATGAATGAAAGAATGAATGACAGAACGAATGAATGAATAAATGACTCAGTGAATAAAGAAAGGCAGGAATAAACAAATAAGTGAATGAATAAATAAATAAACCAATGAATGAATTAACTAGTCAATTAACGAAAGAATTACTTAAACAATGAAAGCATGAATAAACGTAGTGTACCTTGCCATCAACCCTCCTTCCCATGTATTTGAACAATCCGGGTGGATTTGATGGTGGGTTTCGGGCGATGCACCGACTGAAATTGCTGGGAAACAGTTGTTTTTCATCTTCATTTTCTTGCGTCATTTCGTATTGCGCCTTGTGATACGATTTTCGTGTCTTCTTCTTTGCAGGAATGTTGAACTTCTGAGCAGCTCTGTTTGAAATAAATGCATTTAAAGAGGATGTGGATTTATTTAATTATTAAATGCATCTTATTCTGCCTTTGATGAGATCTCCAAAATCGCTCTTAGATCAGATAGGGGGCAGATCCGAAAATCTCTTTACTTAGGACAACAAAGAACGAGTTTTACGTGAAATAAATTTTAATCATGTGAACATTCATGGACAGGAGCAATGATTAATATTTCAGTAACATGATACCAAATAGGCATATGTTAAAACTCTGAATGCGAGGGATAATGCTTGATCAAAGTTTCTTTCATGTCTTTTACTTGACGAGAAGCCTTAATGAAAAAACTTCTACAATGTGCAATAATTACTATCTCACAACGGCTTTCTGGAAACCCTCAATTTTCTTAACATTTTAAATGACATTAACACTCATAAAGATTACTTTGCTCTTTGGTTTTCTTTATCTTTATATTCAGAAATATTAGTTTGACTTCTCCTGGGTCACTACACCGTTTGCAAAACCACAGTACTGAATCTCCAGCAACCACAATCGTTCGGAATTTATTTTCTTTAGTTGAATTAAAACACCATGAGCAGCACAGTAAGATCCTAGACCAAAAAACTTTCCTTGGTTTTTGATAACTTATTTTCAGTTATTTAATTCTAGGTTGGAAAAGCGCCGTCTGCTTATTACGGCTTAGCCTATCTTCCTTTTGCGATAAGCAAATATTTTCATGCCGATTTCAAAAACACAGGCGATTTTAATGTGATGCAATTTTAAGTAAGTTTCTGTTAAATTTGGAAAAAGAAAATAAGCATCCTCAGAGATCTTTTCTAATCTTCATCATAAAATTGGATCTCATTCCGCTGCAACAGTTTCCATTTGAAAAAAACAATAAACAAGCCGAATTCTAATTTGAAATAATTATAAGCCGCTTTCTTTAAAGAACTGAAAAGTACGAATTAAAATTAATTTATTGGAATATATACTTATCTTCACCTTAAGATTGGCTTTATATTTAGTGCAATAGTTTCCATTTCAACAAGTAATAACTAAGCCGTTTTGCATATATATATCTGCATACATCTTCATATATTTGCATAATTTTAAGCAGCTTTTGACAAGAAGCTAAAGGATTATTCCAAAGGAAATATGATTTTCTTGGGAAATTTATTGATCTGTTTCCTTAAAATTGTCTTTACATTTATTACAAAAAATAATAATTGAAATTTATGAGAAATACAATTTTATTTTGTTGTTATGAAGGCTTATTAATAAAATTAATTAAATGGCCCGAAAAGGACTTATCCAAAATCCTTTTAATGTCATGAGTAAAAGCTTCATCAGTAAAATGATATTAACTTTGAAGTTTCCAATCTATAAGTAACAATGAAAGTCTTTCCTTACAAAATTGTTGCTTAGTTTTATCATAAGGGAGCTAGATGCAAAATCAAACTACTGAAAAGAAAAGCGATAGGTATTTCCTGTTTTAAAGATGGCAGAAGAAACTAAATTCTAAAAGTTTCTTATAAACATCGTCAATAATTTTATTTTTTAATTGCATTCTCAACTTTTTACTAATCTTTTTGTTCAATGGCAAGGATTTGCTGGCCAGCATTTTCTACAAAAACGGTACCACAAAGATTTCGCAAGACATAAATTCCCAATTTGCTGATTGCCCGATTCTAGTTTCCCGAAATTGGTTAGGAAATTATCCAACTCTACATGGAAAAATCCGATTTCCTGACTTGAAAGGCTTAAATTCTCGTTTTTTAAAGGTCATAATGCGAGTTCTTTGAACAATAAACTTTATGTTATCTTTTTGCTTCCATAAGATATCGTTATCTCCGTCATTACAGTAGCAAATCTGTCAACAGTTCACAGCGAAGCTCGTTGTGAATCGAAGCATTTATGGCACAGTTGTGGTATTATTTCTCAAGCAATAGAATAATCCATAAAAGCATCTATGTCTCATTTACAACAGCGCAGTCGCCTGTGTGTTTAAGCCACATAACATGTTCGCACATAAAACGAAAACATTAGCTACGTTCCTTAAAATCCGGATCAATGGAAGATAAATCATAAACGATGTTGAATTTCCGTTAAACTCAGATAAGTTGAGCAGAACAGAAGAACTGCATCAGGTTGCCGTAATGCTTAAAAGAAACCGCACATGTATGAATGCGAGGCGAAAAGAAAACTGGAAATCCAGAACTGTTTCTAAACATTCACATAAGCCACCAGGGGGTCGCATAAGGCGGCAGTGATAGAAATCATTTAAATTCCAATCTAAAAGTTTTATTACAACGTTCTCTAAAAGTGGTGAGGGGGCTCAGAAAATAGGAAGGTTAGGGACACACCGGATTGTGGGTTTTCACCATCACGAAATTCTACACAAGGAGGGTTTTGGTTGGAAATTTATCTACAAAGAACAGTCCTGTTACACCACAGATTAAATGTTGCAACAAGAGAGGGGGATAGGGAAGCCTTCTACTATTGCAGATGGAGTTTTCGTCAAGAGTTATCAAATTTTGTCAATTAGGGAATTCAATTTAATGCCACACAATGATCGTCAATGGTTAAATCTTGTGTTTTCCCATTGGGCGCTAGATCAGAAAGTAAAGGCCGCTTATTGTCTTTTTTTTGTGTTTGCGGCGGTACCAATGACTGACTGCATTAACAAATGCGTCAAACAGATTTTACTTCTTCAGACTTTACTGGTAAGCATTATCGGACCAAGAATGGGGAAGGAAAGGGGTTAAAAATCGATTTATGTTTCATTAAATTGATTTATCAAATTTACCAAATAGATGATAAGATAAAAAAGGAACATTACAGATGAAAAATTACAGTCACTAAGAAAACAAATGCAGAGCAACCATACCATAACAAACCTACTAATTTATTTCTTTAATGATAAGAATAATATCCTTCAAAGATGAAAATCCCTAATAAAGGCTTTGGAAATGATACGCATTTATTCATAAGCTACCGTGCACGTATATATTAGATTGGGGATACTTGAGTTATCTTCAATTCTAATTAGAAATTTTGGGGGATATGGTTGCAAAAGCCTTTAAATCATTCGCCTGAATAACGTCTAATAATTTTTGTTTATTGGCTTCGACCCTCACAACCTTTGCATGAACACCGGCCTATGAAGAATCGACTATTTTGTGGCATGAGTAACTAAGTGATATCAAAACGCGGATGACTTACTTGGCGAAGAAGATAGCAGCTGACTGGTCTTGTTGTTGGATTTCATTGGCTGGTACTTGTCTTTTACCCTGCGTTTTTTGAAGAACTTCAACTGAATGTTTTGCAGACGCCATTGCTGTTGATGAAATGGCAGACATGTTCTTATTTCACTCATGTACTGTATACGTATTTACTGTGCAAGGAGAGCATGCTTTAGTAATCACTTCACATGCTTGCCCCGCTGTTTAGTGTTAGTGCAAACCCAGCGTACGCAGCCCGATACATTATAAATGATGTCATACTAAGCTGTATCATAACAAAGAGACCCGGGGGTATTGCTTGACCAAACCTGTCTTTAATGTTTGCATTTTAAGCAATAGTTTCAAAACTGATAGCTTGAATTAGATTTAAATTAACATACACTTGCACGTCAACAGTTGCAAGTGCATTTCCTCATCACCAGAGTTTTACACCGTCGGTCTTTGCTCAGAAATCATTGCCAATTCTACCATGCAACATTTGCTCTTATATGATCCACTGTAAAGTAACATGAAAGTGCTGGTCCCTCAGAGGCAGCAGTCATGGTCTCCCCGTCCTCAATAATATTATGCTATTTTTTGTATTCTACTACTGCCTAGTCTTTTAAACTCTTTCCGTTTAGTTTTTATACGCCTAACGTCACTCCATTAAATATTCCAAAGACATTACGTCAAGCTCTGGAGGAAGAAACGAGTCGCATTACCAGGCAAGCAAGTAGCATAATTTACGGAGGCTTTGATGCGTATATTTAGTTGGTGATTGAAAATTGAAACTTGATGTAAAGACATTGAAGTCTTCATCTTTATTCATCTACCAACTCAGATACTTAAAATTCGGAAGTTCCCGTTAATCGTAAAAACAAACATTTAAGGGCTAGAAGTAGTGGGAACCTTTGAGGTTTCTGAATCAAGGTAAAAATTTGGATTGATGATAGAAGTTCATCGCGTTTCATAATTGATACCATAGAAAAAAGTCTGCAGTTTTTCGAATAACATTTCTTGACAGGTAGAGACGATTCAGGAATATTATGTCAAAGTTTGCTTTAAGCACATGGTATTGTAATTTAAGAAACAAATTTCAGACACAAAATAACTTTAGTTGTCTGATGGTCAGACAAATGTAAAGAGAAGGGAAATTGATAAAATAAACAGAATAGAATTCAGTTGTTCTCAGGAACATACAAAAAGATGGGATGAATTAATTTAGCAACAGAATGCATTGAAGAAGAACATGACTTGACTCTAGGTTGTAAATAGGTATAGAGAGTTGTCTCATATGTTACAAAGCTGAGATGATTGACAGTTGAATATTGGTGTTCGTGAATGGTGATTGTTGAGGATAATGATGGTATTGTTAAAGAAGATAGAGATGATGAGGATGATGGTGATGATTATGATGATAATGATTATTTTGATGATGATGATGATGCGGATTATGATGATGATGATGATAAAGCAATACTAGATGCAGCAAATAAATAAAATACATAAAACAGAATATCTGAGCATCGCATAAGGGAAATAAATCATTGAATGATAAGACAGCATAATATGACAGTAGATGACAAGATCTGATAACCCAATGATGTTAACAGCAACACGGAGGGGCATTGCATTTAAAAAGCTAGAAGAAATACGAAAAAGCGTATGGAAAAATAATAAGTTCTTTGCTTAAGTCTAATTGGCTTTATTAATTTATGAAAAGCAAGAAACAAAAAAGATGCTTTGAAAATAACATGCCTAACGAAAACTTCTGTTAAAAACGATACTAATTGCGAAATCTTTGAAGGAAATAATCGATGGAAACACAGGAGAAAACCTGGGATGGAAATCATGTAATGCATGCAACAATTTAACCAGAAAAGTTGTTGGAAATTCTTACAAAACGGAGAAAGCTGACGATACATGACAGCTAAACAAAACGAACATTTTCTCACGGAAGCGTGCATCATACTTCTTTGTTTAACTAATTAACAAAATTATTTAAAAAATAATTGTTTAAATTCCAAATTATGATGATGTAACATTGGCAAATTGTGTTGCAAATAGTTTAAATCAACACCATTTCGCAGTACGCCTTTCATTACGCGACCACGTGGAGGAAATATCATTGACAATTAACGATTAATTAAAAAGAAATTAAATTAAATTGCAAATATACAGTTACACGCAATTGCAGCAGGCGAAAGTTCGCCTGACAGTTGCTTTGAAATGATCATTGCAGGTAATTTTGAAAAGTAATTAACACAAAAAGTCAAATCCATTTGAGCTTCGCAATAACTGATCTAAATAGCTGGCCTAACACAAACGAACTTTTCCAAGATTACGATTATTTACACTATAGAATTGCACGTCTTAATTGGGATTGGACCGAAGTCCGCGTAACGGCGAGCGCCTTTCCCTCTTTAAAACAGAAAATACCTATCGCTTAGGCCTATTGGCAGCCATTTTAAAACATCATCATCATCATCATCATCATCATCATCATCATCATCATCATCATCATCATCATCATCATCATCATCATCATCATCATCATCATCATCATCATCATCATCATCATCATCATCATCATCATTTCAAAGTAAATTTATGAAACAAATCAGATGTTGGTTTTGGCGGAAACCTTTTACTGGAAAACTTGGCAAGCAGTGAATGATATGAAAATATGAGTTATCATGGTAAAAATGCCTTCGGCTGGTCTCAAGCAATTTGGAAGATGGTGTTAATCTTGTAAAAAATGTAACGTAGCTAGAGGGAAATATTCAATTAAGCAGGAATTATCAATGAAGCAAGAATTTTAGAACTTTGATTTGAATGAGATAAAAAACTTTATCATATTTATCCAGGAAACAACCGAAAAAATATCTTCATTGAAAATTAAAGAATTTGGAAACCACCTAAAGGGACTGTTAATGGACAATCAAATTTATAAATTTCATGGGCGCATTAAAGTTAACTATGGATAATTTTCGAATCAATGCTGTATTTGCGAATAAAACTCTATTTTCGAATCAGCTTACGTCTTTCACCGAGTTTCGAATTCACTCGACGTAGCCGATTTTCGAATTTTCAAGATTTCGAACAACAAAAACAGCTGATGAACAAAATAGATATGAATTAGAATGGCTACTTACATTTCTTTGATTCCAAAGTCTCGTGCTTGTCAATCTGTGAATTTATGTAATGTTTGGTTTGTGTTGGACTTGATGCTTGATCTGTTGTCATTGTTTTTGATGCAGCAACTAGATTCTTCGGCAGAAATGGTGCAATACTGACAGAATGCAATGAAAGTACAGCCTCCCTTTTCAGTATTTCTACATGTGTCGCACAATTTTCGCACTGTTCTCGATCAATACCATTTCTGTAATTGTCAGGAAGCCTCAGTTGCTCATAAACTGTTAGGAACAGCGAACCAACCTGCAATTAGGAAATGAAAAAAGGTTTTAGCCTTGCAAACGTCATGTGCTCCGCTTCTTGAGAAGAAAGGGAACTAACCTTTGCCTGGGCGAACGTAACAATCATATGAACGCAGAGTAAAATCTCTCATAATTACTTTGGGAGGATGCAAGCAGCTCACAGGGGGGTAGGGGGAGCCCCGCGTTGATAAAATTGAGACCACGTCAAATGAAATCAAACTTATATTAGCACCTTTCTTCTTAAAACGACGCTTAGCGCTTCAGAAATTCAGAAATAGAATTTTCACAACTCTGTGATCAATTGACTAAATACCTGTGAAAGTGTTGAGAAAGCAAGTGACAGAGAAAACACCGGATCGATTTTGAATTGTTCTCGACCACAAACAAATGCACAAAATCTTCATATAATCATAATTGTTATCATTTTGACCAGGTACTTACCAGCTTCAAGGCTCCGGTTATAATATGTTACCAGTTTCAAAACCGAATAAAATTGTCTTCAGGGAGGTTACGTATGGTGCGGGTACAAGGCCGAGTTCTATTTAAAGAGAGCTAGGCCAAATACTCTGCCGCGAAACATCGAAAATCAAGGCCTAATTCCAGTGAAAAACAAACATACAACCGAATACAGCTAATAATTCGTACCATGTGTTACAAACACTTTAGAATGAATGGGCAAATGAATTAAATAATCTCTGGCATCGATCAACGACCCTAATTAACCTCAAATTACAGGCGATTCTAATTTGAATGATAACGACATAACATTGTGCTCGTTTAACCATCTATCGTTCCGGGCAGGAGGCTGTGCTCACCAAGTTTCTTTGCAGTACTGATACAAAAGTGGTGCACCAACTTTCCGGCCTTTTCAAGGTTTTCGGACGTGAGCAGAATCGCAAATAATGTCTGATTGATGCTAAGAATCTTTTAGACACCCAAGACCAAACTTCAAACGATTGATGCAATAGTGTAAAACAAGACATACATACAAACTCATGCCAAACAGGAACTGTCAATGAATATTCATAAATTTTTGCTAAATCTATGGGATCTTTAAGATTGCACAAGGATCTTAAAAAAGATCCCAAAAACGCTTCAAAAGCCGTGAGAGAACAAGGAACCCATTCTTCAAATTAAAACAAAAACGAAGCAGAATCATCTTGCAATCACAGTGACTATGAATGAAGGACAGAGATAATTTTGCATGCTTGGAAGCATGACCTGCCTTCCATTTACCAAAATTTTGCATTAGCCCCGATTACCTTGCAATTACCTTGATTACATGTACAAGATATTTCAAAGTGAGGGGCTGATCCAGGAGTGGGCCAGTTTGCCTCAAAAACGCGACCATTGGTGTCAAAGGAAGGGGGATTAGGATTCACCCTTTCAACTACAATAAAAGGGTCTGCTTCAATGGGGATGCAAGCGATCGAACGGCAACTTAGTCTCAGAATATTGTTTCGGAACGGCATCATTAAAGGTTCGGCATGCGAAAGTGCCTTCTCCCACCAAACACAAGGAATGATGGGATGCCTATGAGCCTATCCTCGATATTGTGTGTGGATGTGTCATATCCCTTGACCCTTGAAAATCTCGTTGCGGGGTTGGCAATGACCAAGATGACTGAAATCAAGAGGGAAACGTGGTCCCGAAATCATCCAAACAAATCGAGACAAGAGCAAATCAAGGCAAGAATGGTTGAAATTACGTCACACATGTTAAATGCACCAATATAACTGACATTTTTCACACGTGCCACCCACCGTAACATTGGACTGCCTGATAAAAACATGCGAAAATTCACAGCTCTGATGCCAACGAAATATGGGTACGATCGCGAAGAAAGGGAAATAGAAAACAAATAAGTTAGACGTGTAAAAACAGTGGCAAGAGCAGGAGCTTAGAAAAGGCCAATCAGACTTGTATAATTCGCCATGTTACATTGTGTCTAAGCCCATTCGATGTACGAGTTAGTTAAGTTCCTTATCCAAATTAAATCAACAGATTTGAATTTTAGTCCCGAAAAAGTTGTATACATTGTAAACAGTCAACCACGTAATCGATTGACGTGTTTTAAAAGTAAAGAGTTTGTAGACAGAAGTTGTTAATCACCTTGAATTAACATGGGGCGTGTTTCGAAAAAGGGGTAGGTCCACGCTGCAGGGTTGCTCAGCAAATAGATGAAAAAATATGTCAAAAGCTTAGCATTTCTTCTCTTTCAATAAAGAGATTAATTAGGCTCGATTGAAGGCACATTATAGACTCGTAAGCTACCAAGCCTTGCCCATAAGCATTGGTAAATACTGTAAAATGGATGTCTTCACCCTTTCTGTGTCTGGCAAAACGTTAGCGAAGGAAAGCTCTCTGAGCCGTTTGCGGATGGAAAACTCACGCAGACGGTCTGGGAAGTCCCGTCTAGAAAGAAAGTGAAGGAAAAGGAATTAAGGTTGAGCTATAGGCTTAAAACCTGAAGCAAGTAAGGAGCCTTTTGGATGAAGCAGTTGTTGCTGCAGTAAAACTTCTAATTCCAAGGAATGAAAGATGGATGGAAAGGGCAAAAATGTGGATCAGATTCCAAGCTGGGAGTTGACACTTTCTAAAACGTATCAAATATACAGTTTGGAAAGTAAATTAAAGTTAGTAGTTATCTACTAGGTCAAAAGAAATTTATGCACCAGTTTTCCACGTCTTGCTACTGAGGGCAGACACAGGGACCATTGAAGCATTTCAAAGATGGATGGGGGCGGGTAGAGATTTGAAAATGGCAAGGTTTCATGGCTTAATTAACATAATGACGGGGTGGGCATCGAACCCTCCCCAGCTCATCAGAAATTTTGTTGGTTGGAATGGTCCCCCCTCCCCCCTGCCGCTCTTTCTTCTCAAGACAGGCTAAACAAGGTTCTGTTGATTTCGCTAAGCAACTTCAATTTCGCGGAACTAACTGATGACTTGAAGTGGAACTTTTCGCAACATTAGACAGAAAACCCATTTTATAAGAATCATGGATGACAATAAAGATTGGTTAACAAGACTAGTCATGTCGATTCCAGCCATAAACAAAACAAAACATAACTTGATCCTCACTTAATGAAGGGTTTTCATAAAATAAGCCCCGGTGCGATCTCAGAATTCCAGAACTTTGAAGCAGTGATCCTTGTAAGCTCTTCTTGGGCAGGAATATTGAATAATGTTCCAAGGTGGATCAGAACCAATTAACTTAGTTTGATTATCCTGGAGAGGCTGAGTCAGTTTATCACTAAAGAGCCATTCAACCTTTCAGTTCAAATGCTGGGGAGGGCGACGTTGATTAGTGTTGCAAAGTCATTTCGCACCCGACACCCTAATCATCCTATATAAAGGCATTTTAGAAGACAAATGAGGGACCTTGATTGGGGCTGTTTCCCAAAACGGGAGACTTTCTCGCCCTCATTTTGCAAAGCTCCTCAAAACGACTTTGCAAACTGAGTTTTAGTCCCTAGCAATGCCTTGACCCACGATTGATTCTGATATCTTTTCAAGAACGTCACTTAAGTCATATATCAGATAGTTTTCTCTGCAGAGTTTAATATTGGAATTGCAAAGCGATATTTGAACTTGAGAGAATAATCTTATGTTTTACGTAATTGACAAATCAGCGAATGCTATGCAGTCAGCCAATACAAGGATGTTTGATATAGGTACTGCGAATCATACATCATATTATCTGAACTGTACATTGTTTCTACTTTGTGCGTGTATCAAGGCACTGGCCAGCTCATGCATTACATAAACCCATTTTTGCTTTATCATATGAAAACAGAGGCAGGGGGAGGGGGGCTTTCGGGTGGCTTGGCTTCCAAGCAATCTTAAAAAGTCGGCCTGCATGGCAAAAAAACTGCATTGCAGAAATGACAACAGAATGGAAACGTTGCTTACAACATGGGTAGTTTCAATGCATGTGGCAGGGCAAAAAGTTAATTTTGTCGGGGAGAAAGAGCCAGCATCCTCTCAACTCATAGCAAAATTTGACGCCCATGTTTAAAGTGTGGTTGTGCGTATAAGAAACCTGCATAGACCTATTCTAATTTTATCATCTCTTTCCAATCTGATAAACATCGTTGTTTGTTTAAACATATAACTCTGCGTAAATGCTTGGCCAGCCCTGCCTAGATCATAATCAGCTGATCGACAACATCGTATAATTGCGACTTGAAAGGCCCAGGGTATCCTGTATAAATTTTTAAAGATATCTTGTTTGACAAGACTCAACTGATGCAGTTTTGTGATTACCTAGGAAATACCAGAGGATCTTGATAGAAGAACGAAATTAGGTAAGAAACAATGAATTGACGTAAAAATGGACAGAAAGATGAGAATTAGAGGGTTTGTAGACGGTTGAGCTTCGAATCTGCGGGGGAATATTGGACTGAAATGTAGAAAACACGGAGGAAATTGCATTCAATTGAACGATAACCAAAATTAGGGTAATCAGGTTTCACATCAGAGAAGGGAAACGATTAAATATCGTATTAAAATGAAAAATTATATACGTCATATATGAAGAAATAATCATTTAAGAACAGTTATCAGTTCGTTGAAATTGTTTTGAGGGAATTGTCTTGTCTCAGGAAAAGGAAACCAGTCCACATTTTAAAAATTTAGAGAGTCCCTCCTGAGTCACTCAGCTTTCCGTTGGCCTAAATGCTCAAATTAAACCAAAAATCATTTCCAAACGTAAAAAATGGGGCGTGGATGAAAAGTTTTATATTTTATTGCCTCCTGCAACCTGCCACGGAAGCCACAAGGGCTAATGAAAAAGAAGAAGGCTAATAGGCCATTGATAAGAACATACAAAATTGAGAGGGTCTACCCAGTCACAAAGAACAATCAATTATTGGGAGAAGAAAGATTGAAAAACATCACGTCCGATAGAGGCGAATTCATAATGGTCGAAAGATTGATTTGAGAGCAATGGCTGAAGTGAAATTAGAGAACAGTTCAAAGACAAACGACTTAAAATACTTAAAATGTCACATAAGTTGATATTTGGCGGAGCTGAAGATTAAATTTGTAAATTGAGGAGCGTGTTGGTGACATTTTAAAACTTTTTAATGACAAAATGTACCTTACGTATTAATTAGGCTGATTAAGTTTTCATTTTAACCTGATAAATCTTGCAGATGTGGTCATTTCTCAGTTTTACTCGTTTCAATGTCGTGTAATTTGCCAGATGGTAAACGCGAATTAATTTTCTTTTGTTTGACATTAATGAGCATTTTAATTGATCAACTCCGCAACAAAGAAAAGAAAAGGTGACAAGCCCACTGGGAAATAACATAAGGTGACGTTTGAGGCGGAAAACGGTGAGAAAACCCCCCTGTGACATGAACACATGTGACCGATTTAAAGTAGCAGGTTAATGCTAATTAAGATCAATTATGTAACTAAGTTATTAAGAAAATGTAAGATAGGTTTAGGCTACATTACACGAGCAAAAGTGGATCGTTTCTGATTTACTCTAGGTACGGATATGCCTTGCGTTTACACGAGATATCGCAGATTCGATCCCGTTCTGGTCCGCTATCCGACCTACTGCTGGATCTCTTTCAAAGTAGATCTAGTTTAGATCCGTACCAAATGTAGATCGGATCCAGTTAAGATCCGATCCACTTTTGCTCGTGTAAGCGTAGCCTTAATGAACTGGTCACAGTGAAACCATGTCCCCGGTAATTAACTTATAAATTGAAATTGACGCAATCTATAGAGCATATCTGGAACAGTCTACCAAGTAAATAAAAGAGGTCCAAGAATCTTTCCTTGTGGGAGGAATTGAAAAGAATAAATAGTCGGTTTTCCGTGAATTTGCGATGAGAGGATCTTCAAAATGACTGCAAATATGGGTATAGAGAACAAAGGCAGCTGATGATCTGTTCTTGCGTTGTTAGACGGGAAAATTGGTCCAAAGTAGCAATCAGTTTCACAGGCTCTTAATGAAACTAACAAAGTTGTCGCTGTGAAAGGTGCGGGATTTAAAGAGAGGCTATGATGCTGAGAGAGGTTGTTTGTTGTGGCATGGAGAATAATAAAGGTGAACGTGACACAAAAATTGAACAAGTTTCGTGCACGACTTAAGGGCATTTGTCACAATGAAAGGTCGAATGGATAACCAAAGATAGAATTCATTGTAAATGGTGTGAAAATTACACCAAAAGTGTTACGGAGGTGATGAAATACAGGCATGGGGTGTTATCCCAACTCGTGAAAAAGTCCAATCTCTAAAAACCAACAAATGATGACGCAACAACAGGCCAATTCCCGTCATCGAAGATGGACACATTTGTAAGAAACTCAAACCATGAATTACAAACTAATGAATGTTTTGATTTCCAACTGTTGATTTCTGCTGTTTTTCATTTCCAATTGAACATCGGTAATACAACGATTTCAAACATTTTCAAAACAGGCTAGGGGACTGGAAAAGGTAACAGTTGCCTTGGGAAGCCTCTCATTTCAGACAAAGAAACTATTTTGTGTAATGAATTAAATAAGTACTAGATGGTAAAACTGTTCATTCGATGCAAAAGTTCGTTCGAAAGAAGGAGACAGTGAAACTTCTAGACTGTGGTCAAACATAGACGCTTTTAGTGCAATAAACTAATTTAGATTTTGAGATATAATCCACTTTTAAAGTGATCCTTACAGGCGATTGCAAAATGTCAACTCAGAACGAATCGTAAGCAAATAAACTCACAAAAGTAAAAGTTAAAAGGATTATAAACTTCAATGCGATTGTCTAGAACTTTGTAACAAAGGTTTCTTGGAATAAGACCTTTAAAAGTTATCATGGAGATTTCAAGATCTTGAGGTATAAGCTTCCGAAATTCTGATCTCTTTAAGGTCATTTATTTGACCATAATTCATATCAATTTTGTTATAAGAAAGCTTTCCTAGTTTTGGACAACTTTTGAGAATGCTGCGTCGAAATGGTGAGCCCTGATAACAACAAATAGTTCTTGGAATATCACTGTCTTCGAAAGATTTCGAGATGCTAAAGCCTAACATTGAAAAAGGACTCCTCCCCATTGAGATAAATGTCAAATCTACATAGGACATAAACCTGTTTTGTTTATTGAAAGTTCGCGGTAAGATTTGGCAAATTAAAATAAGATTCGTCCAAACGATGAACCAGAGAATAGAGAGAAAATAAACCTAGCTAGTTGGTTGGGGATGCTTGCTGTATTCCCGAGCGGAGGGCACCACTGGAAAATGGACGAATTGAACTTTTTTGGTTATGAAGATGCAATTGCACCCGCTGCCCCCTGCCCCCGATAGCAGGCGTCCCTGAAAACTGCGTCAATCGCAAAATACACCTGTTACATCTAAAGGTAACTTGACGATAGCTATGATGAATTAATTCGAGGAACGGGGTAGAAGAAAATGAGGATGGATCTGAAAAATTCTGAGGCAAATGTATTCGGATCTGCAACTTTTAGAGATGTTAACATTTTAGACCTGAAAATACGATTGACAATATTTTAAAGGATTTTTAAAATATTTATTGAATATATTTTATTGCAAAAGATGGGCATCTTGTCTATTGGCTGTTCAGTTGTTTTGTTTTTATTAAGCTTTCAGTTGCTCAATTCGATAGTTTTAAGAGATAAAGCTTCTCTTGTGCTATGTGTGCTGTTTTGGGGTTTGAAATTATATGGCCAGAATCAGAAGGGCTCAGATATGGGTAAGGATATATAGAACTACCTGACGAGATGACGCAGCGAAGATGTAAAATGCAAATGAGGAAGAAAGTATAAAAACAAAAACACATACCGATGGTGCGGATGTTTTAAGCATTGCTGATCTATGATACTCGATCATCATTATCTTCATTGCTTGCCTCTTCAGTTCCAAAAGTCTTGCAGTGCAATGGGTGCATGTTGTTGGTGATGCTTGGTAACCATCTGCAGCAGAATGGCCTTGCCTTGGCTGAGGTATAATGGCCGCCATCTGAAGAGAAACAGACAAAGAATGATGAATTGCTAACTAGATTTATGACTGGAAGCAGCAGCTCCAACCGCCGATTGATTCCGCGGTTAGACAGTGTCTCTCTCATGTCAACATGAACTTGACAGGAATGACACCACGTGCTTATGAATAAGGTCGGGTAATACATAGCACAAAGTAAGGTGGATTAAGTGAAATATTTGGATCACACTTTGAAGTGGCCAGTGTGTGTATCGTATTCGATAAGAAACCAACGTAACAGGAACAAGAAATATCGTCATTGAAAATTTGTTTTTGCCACCTGCGTTCCAACTCATTGCATTGAACGAAACCTTCAAACGAAGATTCTAAATTTAGGCCTAAAAATAGTCGATGCAATCGTAACTTCATTCTTGGTTAACGGTGCAGTTCTTCGAATAAAATTAACGAGTTCTACAGTTAGATCGACTGATAAAACATCAACAGGAATGATTTTATCTTTGGGAGAAGTAATGTTTAAATTGAGGATTGCATTTTAATAGAATTGTAGTATTCCTGAGGTATTCCTGGCTACCACTAAGAAATAAATTAACTTCAAATGAGATATAATTGCCAACGGAATTTATTATTAATGGATAAAAAATTGAAGGTATATTGCAAAGAATTGCGCAATGAAAGCGATTAACCCCCAACTACCGAAGCAAAGAAAGCCCAGCAAGCAATTCCTGTCACCCAAAGAGATGGATAATACATTTAACACATATTTAACAGTTCATGCTTTGGAGTCTTCCGTTTCGAGGACATGCGACAAATTTGCTCTGTCAAGGAGTAGTAAGCATTCATTAAAACGAATGCTGAGCTGCATTGGAACGCAGTAGGTGCAGTTTAGAGGGTAAGGGAGGGGAGAAAACTTGTTATAGGGAAGAGTTGATTTGAGCAATGGGTAACATTAATATCGCTTTAGGGCTGTATCTAGAGTTGTCAGGTAGAAAGATAAACGTAGTGTTAGAAATATTGAGAGTTTAACGTTAAACAGTAAAATTCTCGCTGGTTTGTGAACTGCAGTATTGGCCAAATTATTGTGAATGGAGATTGCATTGCATAAGTTGATAAAGATTGCGTTTAATGTTGACATTCAGAGTGACAACCTCTAATCTAAACCGATAAAATGTCAAACGCATAAACAATTATCGATTCATTATATCTATACACGGAAGATGGCAAGCGATAAATTATCTTCCCAATTATAAATAAAAAGATCGTTATCTGTTTACCTACAAAAGTGACCCTAGATGCGACCATTCGTGGTTGAAAACAACAAATGTTAATATCGCTTTTTTGCTAAAAGGAATCGAAAAAGAGCGAATTGAAAGTAAATGGGTGTACCTTTAACGAAGAAGAACCAAGAACTGTTTTGCAGTAAATCTTTCTCCCAGACTTAAACAATTACCGATCTACTTCTCTATTGAATAATCCTCTTTTAAAGCACTGGTTGATACAGTTGTTTTACTCACAAACTATCCCCGCATTATCTCTTCAATAACTACTATCACAATGCAAGTATTTTCAACAACAAACTGAGAGGAAATAGCACTTAACATTAAGTAGTGGTAATACGTGTACACCATGATGTCTCCTGATAGTGTTGAAATTTGTTTTTTAAAGAAGATAAAGCTCCGCCCAATGACAACATTTTGAGTGACAAGGTCTTCGTTTGTCCATCGACGCATTGCCGTTCTCTTCCACTTCCTATTTGTCTGCAGGGGTAAATGTTTATCTTGCCCAGGTAAATATTTGATTTCCATACCTCACATGTACACGGAGCACAATATAAATTACAGCAAATATTTGGTACCCGATCGTTTAATTGTGTTTGACTTTTATGCAACTGCCATTATTGATGTAGGGGTGCAATATAAAAAGGCAGCGCATTGAAGTTGCATCCAGCCATTTATGACCAAACACATAAAGAGAGAGAAGAGACCTATGAAAACGGGGCATGGGGGTTGGAGATAGGGTGGGCTGGATTTTTGCACGGGGATAATAACATCCCTATTTCTGTCATCATTTTCTTTCAATGTTTTTTTAGCAATGCAAGGATGGCGATGACTTTCAAACGGTGTGAGAATGTCTGACTTATCTTTGTTAATTTTAAGACAGATAAATTCGTCAAAAATAACGAGAGTCAAAACGGCTGGGATTTTACTGCAAATTTCACAGTCAATTTTAGATATCTGCTTGGCATGGACAAACAAAAGTGAAAAACAAATTGAAGATGTGGGAATAAATAAAAGAAAAACAAATGTTGTAGGTCTTTCGGGTATGGACTAATATTTTGAATAAAGTTCATGTTTAAGATCGTATTATTCCTTCCTAAAATGCCTACTCCATGCTGATATGAACCTTAAAACTATGGCTCCAACATACGCACGTTATCCTGCTCTTAACGAGGGTCAAATAACGAATTTCCATTTCTTCACATCGATCTATTATTTAGTTGGATAATCGTTAAATTCTTACCAAATTAGTTTAGGAATGAACTCTTAAAGATCCTGATTTCATCTGCTCATGCATCCTTTTTGCTCATCCGTCGTACTTATTACAGAAAAACATCTGAATATTGTTGTTATGATTCTTATTTTCCTGCAGTTTATATTAGCAAGCGAAGCAAGTAAACAAAAGATCAAAGATTCCAACACATGGCACCCTCGCCCATGGGAAAGGGTTATGCCGACAATTTATTGACACAAACAAGAGAACAAAACAAAAACAAGAATAGCTGTGTCATATGTGTCCTTCGATGCGATAGGCCAATTGCAAGATAATGAAATGCCTACAGGTGTTAAGAAATATGTCTTAATTTTATTTCTATTCATTTTCTTACGTCAGTTTGTTGGCGCTCGAATCGTAAAGTGCTAAAACTCGCCTCTAAACAGCATTCATTCATTATTCCTGGATGCCTTTAATTTCCTTTCTTACTTTATTAGTAGGAAACAGGCGTGTTACCTGAGAGAAATGTGAGGGGCAGTTAATCGCAATAAAGCCTAGAGGCAGGGAGGTCTAGCCAGGACATATTGTTCTATTCGTAAGGAGGTTCCAAACAAGATAACTTGCCCATTTTCTGCAGAAATGCAGCGATGGGGGGTTTCAAAGTGGGACTGAGCCCCTCTAGTTAATGAGACAAAGTGATAGAGTTACAAAATTTGAATATGCCCCCCTCCCCGCCTATGGGTCATTTTCAAAACTTCCCACCACTTATGCATTAGCAGGCTGTAAAGGACCGACCTTTCTCCTAAATTCAGAACGTTTAGAATAATGTTGCTAAGCCAAAGTAAGCACGCTCGTCCATTGAAAAACTCACACTTTGGCTTCAGCGACTGTTTCTTCTCCGTTATAATACTGTTGATTCTATTGTGTTTCAATTGCAAGGTATTCGCTCTTTGAAGATTTTCGCTAGCATTTAGAGAAACTATCATCTTTTGATAACTTTCCTGTTTAGACGGAAAGGTTTCTGTTAATCCAAAGGAAAACATTATTGGTGGGAAAACAAGGCTAGCTCACAAAGCGGACTAAAATAAGGACTTTGTCTTTATCAAAGATTATTAAAATGAGAAAGTCAAATAAAAGTCACGATACTTGAGATTGTTTCACTTTGTGTGATTTCACCTGATCTAAAACTCATTTCTAATTATAGATGAAGAAGCTTGAAAAGGCAACTGAAAAACCAACCGTGTGAAAAAAGTCTACTACCAAGATATCGAGCAAAAAGCACGCGATATAAACAACTATAGTCCTATTTTACGTTCTCAACTTGAAAAGAAGTATCTACCAAGGTCAATTCTTACTTTAGCTTGTAAATTGAAAATCGATCTTTCATAAGAAATAAAATATAAAGGCGTGGCTTGGGTGTGGCATGAAATCCCTATCTTCCCAGCAAACCCCTAGCAACCTTTGTCATTGCCAATGAGAGATGTTTTCGCAGGGCATCGAAGGAGTTAAGCGCTTCTCTGATTTCCACTGAATTTTTCACACGACTTCTGGAAATGCCCCCAGGCAAGTGATTCCAGAAATAGCTACACATTCGATGGTCGGAATGAATGATCACTCAAGTTGAATGTTTGCAATGACGACTAACAAGGGGGTAGCAGCGGGGGCATCTGTCCCTCCTGACCTTAGAATATGAGCTTAATTCTATTATTTTGCTGTTGCCTTGTCTTTATTTTTACAATCTTGTCCCTTGCCCTGAAGTGCACTAAGCATCTCTGTTAAACAATCTTTAAGGGTTGATTTGATTCGATTTGGCGGTTAAAATTGGGATAAGTGTTAGGGTTAGTTTAGCTTCGAGCTTCCAAAACAGTTGGAATGAGGGTTACGATTACAATTTATGTGCCAGCAACCGCGATGGGAGCTACGGAACAGGCCGTTGGGGCCACAAACAACTGTAGTCTCAAAAGGTATTTGAAGCATCTGGTTTTGTGACATTTTGTTATCATCCAAAGAACAATCCTTTAAAAGTTGGCTACTTAGTTTCATCAAATCCTTAGCTAACTACTTCCTATCAATCACCGCTTACTTTGTCATTATCCCTTTGCTCTCCAAGGCATTCGACACATGGTCAGCATAGCAACATTCCCGCCATCAATGACATTTATCAAAATGTACAACAATTTCCACAGGAATTAAAGATTGCAAGAGATAAAGATTTGAATAGGGATGTGGAAAGCTACCAGGAATGAAGAAACGCGGAGGAGATGAAGGGCGTGACGGGGGCATTACACCAGGCCATGATTACGAGATTGAAATTTTAATGACGTAAGCCTTTTAGCATCGAAATATCGTGCACAGCAAATAAAATGCTTTGTAAAAAACACGACAGGGGAATAATCACTCTTTTCTTTATGTCTATCTCGGGTAATCTCTCTAATGTACCATATGGTTCCATGATAATTCCATTTGCATTGGTTTGAGACACTCACCAGCGATTGATATCAAGTAAGCCTTCATTAAAAAAGTATTACTGTCAATCTATCTTATCAACGTCCTTCTCCCATATCTAAATTCCAAAGCCTTTTGGTAATTAACAAGTCACATTATCTTGAATTTTGAATTAGTGGCTTCATCAATCTATAGTGGACTTGTACAATTTGATCTGATTGCAGACAAAGATGTTCTTCGAATCTCAAGAAGGCGATTTACTCAGATCATTCTTAATGCAACTACTTTGTGTGAAGATGAGAAGCATGACCAAGATGACAAGCAATTTCATAATTAAGCCTCGAAGTACGACTGATATTTACTTGGCATGAAATTTAAGTCTGTAGATACGCCCCTGTCTGCTCAAAATATCAAACAAATATGAATAGTACTTTTTTATTTTCGAACTGAACAGGATGGATCGCACGTTTGATTAGCAACATCACCGCTTGCCTACTGCTAGGAGTTCTTGGAGAAAGTTGTAATAGCAATCATGGATGCTTGCAGTGCTCTAGGACAAGAGGGGAAAGGGCAACTGCCCCCTTACCTCTGATGCAGGTGCCAGGGCCGCCGAGATAGAGGGACAAAGGGGGCAGTCAAGGTTCTTAGAAAAGAGTGCCTCCAGATTCAATTGCCCCAGATTCCCTTGCTTTCTGCCCCTCCTGCTCGCTTCGATCATAAGGGGCCTCATTTTGCAGCTTTGCCCCTGGGCCTCGAGAACCTCTCGGCAACCCTGATAGGTGCCCCTGATTGCAGTTCTAATGATCTTTTAAATTCCTGTATCTACGTCAAAGACGTTGAAAAAGTGCGGGAAGATGCCCCGTTACTTTTAATGACCTTGCTTCAAAGCGTATTTTTCGGGAAGCTGAGAAACTAAGTACGTAGTACAAGGAAAAACAAGCAAAAGAGGAGAAGAACAAAGCAGGATATTAATTGTAGATTATTATGAAAACAGTAGGCATAGGAAAGGGCATTTTATTGTCAGCAAATGTGTATAAATTTGAAGAGACAGGAAGGTACAATAGCGTGATCGGAAAAAACGTAGGGAGTGCAAGAG
Organism: Catostylus mosaicus; assembly: GCA_964019065.1. NCBI lineage: Eukaryota > Metazoa > Cnidaria > Scyphozoa > Rhizostomeae > Catostylidae > Catostylus > Catostylus mosaicus. The sequence goes on along the minus strand of OZ025188.1, from coordinate 14,763,244 downwards.
AAGAAAATTAATTGCCTATAGATAATGGAGGCATTGACTTGATATTTGAATGCTAATATAACTGAGATAGAAAAATAATCAAAATAAGGAAAGAAAGAAAGAATGATACAAAGGACAATGATTTTAATCTCGTCGGTCAGTAGAACAATAACTGGTTGTTAAAGGTCAGGATTTACACCACACTGCAAGGTACTAAAAACAGTGTGTGGTTAACTCTTAAATTCAGCGTAAAATGATTGGAGGAAATCGTTTGTTTAACGTTGAAAAAGGACTTAAAAACTAAGTATAAGCATGTCACATGTCGGTACAAAATGTGGAGAAGGGCGAAGAAGGGTAGGGTGGCCTCGTATATACACTGAAAAAGTCAATTGCTGCCCTTTGAAACTCGGATAAGAACTTAGCTGGTATTAAATTTTGCCCTGTTTATGTTTCATATAAGATGTCAGATCCTTTGTTTCATCCAACATCAAGGACGAGTTTTGCGCTCGTTACCTTCCACATTTTTCTTTCATCCTAACCCCGATCCAACATATGATGCGAAACAGAATCTAGTAGTGTGTCCTGTAGTTCTAGTTTAATGTTGTATGTTTTTGGCCTTGGGTAGTCGTTGTTTTTTCGCTCCCCTTGGTATCGTTCCTGTGGTGTTGTCTAGTAGTTCATGATAGGTATAGTAGAGTGTAATTATCGTTGTAAATTATTTTATATGAATATAAAAAAAAAATAGTGACGGAATTTGATGAGAAACTGCATTAGATACAGTGGATCGAAGATATGATGGATTAGGGATGGATACTTAGAGATGGGGATTAGAGATGGGTTAGAGAAAAGCACCTCTGCTGCATAAGTCTAAAAATAAACCATATTGCCATTTATGCAGCCCCCGGATGTTATCCGCAGTCATACTAGTATGAATTACGTCAGAAAGGTTTGACATTACGAATTTCATATGAAAATCATTCCGCCATATTGCCAACCAACTTCCTAATGTCAGAAAGCCATCGGGAGATCAATTATTCTTACAAGAAACTCTCTATAACAAACAAAGATGCTTGAGTTTCAATAAATGGCTGAATGAAGTTGCTTCATTTACATTTTTGTTGGAATTCGAAGTTTAGTTTCCACCTAAACTTAAATGCCCACGGGGGCTGAGGTTTCCCCTTGTTCAAATAACATCTGAGGTTAACTAACTGCATTTTTTATTCCACATGAGAATGCTTCATGTTAAAAGGGTATCTTGTAAAAATTTGATGGAAATATCACTATAGATGGCACAATTCATTGTCATTATTATCTAATAAAGTGGATGGGTATATATATATTTATAATGTAATGCTGTCTCAGACAATTATCCGCCTTCTGTTTTTAAACAAGGTATTACAAAATTAAAGATGAGCGTGTCCATAAAAAGCTATTGTAAAACATTTGCTGAATCGGTGTCTTCTTAAGCCGGGTTTTAATTGCGGCTTCAGACCATTTCCTAAAAAATTTGTGCGGATCTTTTCAAGATGTACTGTGTGAGACAACAAACTTGTACTTTGTAACCGTAGAGGATTTGTAGCTGAAGAATTGTAGGATTTTATTTAATGTATCTAAAACTGAGCCAGAATGAGCTAAACGAAATCATGTATCTGGCAAGATCAACCCATGGAAAGGAAAGTCGAATGTCTTTTAAGGTGAATTCAAATCTAATTAATGAACTGATACTAAACACAATCAAGCCAAAAAGTGAAACACAACACGAAAATCCAAAAGCGATTGAAGAGAGAGCTCTAACTTCTAATATTTCGATTTTCATGGTTCGCAAAAGCAGAAATATACTTTCAAACAGGTCCAAAGAGAAAAATAAATGGGGAAGCCCAATTGCCTCGGCCACGACCTGCTACCATTCAAAGTCGTAGGCAACTTTGGTACATCAAGCATTCGTCTGTAGAACGGTGGATTCACAGCCGCGGTCCTGAACATTGCTAACAGTATTCCAAACAATATCAGAATTAAAGAACGAATCAACCAGACAAAAAGCTACAAAAAGTTCTGTACTTTTTACCAATATAGGCAGAGGGGGTTAGAGACAGTGTCCCTCCTGCCTCTACTAGCGGATGCATCTTATAAAATGAAGAAATTATCAACAAAATTGAGATTGAAAATCAACTTACGACGTGGTTAAAGAGATCTGTATGTCTTTGGCCTGCTTCTGCCTGCATCTTAGCTCGCGCGTGAAAGACGTCAAAGAATTAGACGAGCAAATTAGAGAGCTAGGTTTAATCAATATAAAAGCCACGAATTAGATCAGTTTGAATAACGCGTAAAGCCAACGCTAAGTTTGATGAAAAGAAATTTAACTCGGTCATGTGCTACTCTCTTAGACAGGAATTAAAGACAATGCCATGTTAGTTCTGATACGGAAAACCAGGCCATGAAAAGGCAGGATTGAAACAGGAGGCGGCCATCTTTGACTCGGTAAAATATCTCACGTGACCTATTAATGAATCATGGATATAATTCCACAGCAAAGGATGCGTTTAAATCGAGCAATGCACATCTGTCAGTCGTGTTCGGGTAGGAAATAGATGCAACAAAAGCAGGGTAGGAAATAGATGCACGTTGAAAATACCATTTGTGAAAAGATGTATAATAATTGTGGTTAACACATTAATTTACAATCAGCATCGAAAGTTGAAAGTAAAATTTATGAATGAGATTAAATTTGAGAAGAAAAAAGCTTTCATAATGGCAGGTCACATCATTTGCATTAAGATAAAATTTTATAGAAGACTTCTTTTATTTTGTCATGTATAATATAAACTTTTCTAAACCACCCAAGGCTTAGGAAAACAAAAGGAAATATCTAGAGCAATACATTTAAGAATTTAGAAAAGTAGATAAAGCTATGTCAAAAAGGCACTGCAAGCTATTAGGGTCTTATGAGTCAAATGCTTCTGCCGAAAAAGAACAGCCTATTCAATCGTTTCTAAGTTTCACTCTCCATCTGACAACAGTCGCATTTTTCCAGATCAAATCCGTGTCTATCTTAAGAAAATCTCTCTCTGATCTCCTAAAAGTCCCCCCCCCCAGAATCAATTCAAATGGTCCCCGTTTAGTAGCTTGCTGGTCCACATGCCTCTCTGCTATTCTTCACCATGGGGGCTGGGTATGCATTTAGCCTCCGGGATTTATTTTCTTGCTGGGTAATGAATAGATCAGACATTTTTTAATCATTCATTGGCAACTCAGACACAATTATGCAAGTTCGATTTTCCCCTTTACATTCCAGACGGAGGCACTTCAGCTTCTCTTCTTTGCTTGCTAGTACATCATGGGTGCCCCAAAGAGGTACTGCTGCTGCACAGGAGGCTGCACAGGAGGCTGCACAGCGGCTGGGCTTCAGGTTGATGCAGCTGGCGCCACGAGATTAGACGGAGAAGCGGGGAGACAATGGCGGTAAATCATTGCGGATTGCGAATGTATCGTATAAGGATGGAATCATAGCTGACCCTGCTTATGTGAAACACATCCCGACTATTATTAATTTGCCTACAAATCGAAGTATTCCACTGTGTCAAATTTTAAGAGTCTCTAAGATTATATCATATCTTAAAAGTATGCAGATAAGATCGTCGAAAAGTAAAACCGACATGACAAAACCCTCAGGCATTTTAGCTGAGTTACAATCTCGAATTCTTGAAGTTTATCGATCATTTTGTCGAATGGCTTTGTACCATTAAAAAGTTGGTTTTAAGTCAATTAACGCCTCAGTTTATGAACTGCTCTCTGTGAAAGTAACATGAATGCCTACAACAATCTAGGAGGAGTGAATAAGGGGTGAATAAGGGGTAAAAGGAGGGTTAAAAGAGGATGAAAAGGGGGCGGAGATTGATATTAAGAGCCTTCCACCAAATCTCTAGCATCAAAATATACCTGGTCATTCTTTAGGGAAAAGTTTTGCCATTTCGCCAGGGTTGTTACCCCACTCATCCTCCCCTCACTTCTACAGCCCTGCTTCGGGTATGGCGGTTGCTCAATCCACACTTAGATTTACCACCTAGCAAGTCTGCCAACATGGATACACCACGATTTGAATCATTAAAGATATGATGTAATTTGAGGAGATCTTCATTATCATGATGATGAGATGATGAAGTGGAAAGCATTAACGAGAAATTTTAATAGATGAAAAAACATGTAATAAAAGTTCTTTGATTACAAAATCTGTCTCTACAGTCTCTCAATAGTTTGACCCCCTTTTGCCTTAACTACAAATGGCAGTAGAAGTTTCTAGTAGCCTTAACGGTGATGATATAGAACGTAAGAAATACAATGGTCTGAAATGAATCATATTTGCAGAGATTGGACCAAACACTAAAATTTTCCACTACAAGTCTGTTTGACGAGAAATTCTAGGAAATCCAGGAACTCAAACTTTTCTAGCAAACGTAGGATTTCTGCATCAAAACTTGTTTTAGCACATTCTTGACAATAAAGGGTCGTTTTGACCTTTGCTACTTGTAATACTTGAAAGTTCCACTCAGCCAGAAAAGTTAAGGAACCGCTGAATTCAAGGAATGCCATTTTTGACAGAAGTGAAGCTTGTCTGCTTCAATTGACTAGTTTTCATTCACTCGTTTAGCACAAGAATTTCTCGATGAAGTTGTTTACTAACGAAAGAGGGGTGATTTTGAAACAAAACATAGTAACTAACTCTCTTAGGCTGAAAAAGTCAATAATGAACCTAGCTGATTTTGTGAAAGGCATCAGTTTCTTATAAACATCATTAGTTTCTTATAAACACTTCTGCGACTAAATAACTGAAGCTACCATTGTTACATTGTTCTAATTTGCTTTAGCCAAAACCTTCGACCACTCGCTGGAATTTCTCTTACTTCACCGATTAAAATTGTCAGTTTCCGCCGCTGTGTTCCCTTGTCTTTTTAACCAGATTTAGTTAGCTATATTTAGCACAAGATGTTGAAGAAATTCAACAGTAGCTAGAAATGATGTAATAATTGGTAGGATATAACATGTGAAACCTCAAATTATAGACAAAATTGATCAATAGAATAGATTGTTACAAAAATTTTCATTTGATAAATCGAACAACAGGAAGGGAATATTGCGTCTTGATGAAGGGCAATTAAATGCTGACCGCAGAAGATAAAATGGGAAAGAATTTGAGACACGAGGAGGCAAGTAAACAAAGTATAGCTGATAGATGGTGGCGAGCTCGAGGACACTTAAAATTAAACAAAAGTGCATTTAAAAAATCGGCGAAGCTCGGCTTTGAAGGTTTATTCATAGCTCAGTGACTGGACAATAGAACCATATAAGCAAACATGACAAAAGTTCTAATATTAAGCGTGAATTCCAAGAGAAAAGCCAAAGGTAAATCTATGTGGGAGGGATAGGATAGCAAGAAATAATGGAGAAAGCCTATGCAAACGAAATCGCGGAATATTGATTAAGACCTATGACTAGAGATTAGATCCAATGTTTGTTGATATCACAGAGAAAAATGGTAGCAGACAGTACGCACTTTACATAGACAGATACAAACTATTCGAAAGTGCGTACACCTTGAGAGGAATTACGAAGCTTAAGTGCAGTTGTTTTGATAGTAGATAATTATGACGAGTCGGGAATCTATTTTGAAATAGAACTACGTCGGTAGTTTCGATGTCTGAAGCTAATTGCAGAAACAGATGTATATATATATATTTATATATAGAGAGGGATAGCAAGGGGACAGACGCTGCGAATAAGCAAATAAGCAAGCCAAGGCAACATCAAAATGAAGAACATAGCAAAACTATGCGATTAAAACGATTATTCCAACCATATGGCTTAAATATGGTCGTTCAGGAGAACATTTCATGCCTTAATGGAGGGTGAAGTAAGCTGCACTTTGTACCGTCAAAACCTTAGTAATTGCCCAATTTCTAGGTCCTTTTTGGCTCACAGTGATTATTTCTGTCCTGTAAATACACGATAGTTTCGTGGTTGACAGGCTGAGCCATCATAATTTCTAGGTCCTTTTTGGCTTACAGCGATTATTTCTGTCCTGTAAATACACGATAGTTTCGTGGTTGACAGGCTGAGCCATCATAAACCCTCTCAAAATTGCCTCTGAGCTTGACTTTGGTATATAAAGGTACATCCAACCGCCTGTATATTGCCAAACTAGACAATAATTGACGGAATCTCGTACAACACCAATAGCTACTTAACTGGTATGCATGATTATGATTGACCTAAGAATTCCACCAAGATTTAGTTTAGCCAGGTCGCTTCATCTAATCGTAGTAATCTGTTTGTACCAACTCGGAAATTGCGGGTTTTTCATTCAAAATCGCATATCATTGACATTTGAACCAAACAATTGCATACAGATAACCAGAAGTGGGTGTAAAATCTAGCTAAGAGAAAAGCATCTCGTTCCAGACCAGAATTTAACAGAGTTGTTACAAGGAAAGAATCTCCAGTGCTTTTAAGCTGCGTCCTTTATCATATGTCACGAAGAATTTGACCCAAAAGTTAATACAATGTCAGTGACCAATAATTCCCAGTATGACATTGTCGTTGAGAACAAGTTACAATATTGCATTGACAGAGGGGAACCAGGTGAACGTGATAGTTTAAGAACATCTATGACTTGGGCGGAAAACAACCGTAGGAAAGGAAAAAGGTGAATGCCTCTATCATTAAGCAATTTTATCAATTATCGTCCAGTTATTTGCTAGGGTATAGTAAAATTATAACAAACAACCCTTCAATTTTCTGAACTCCCTAGAAGACACCAGGGTTAGAAAGTCCGTAACATAAGTTTATCGAAGCCTGCAATATTTGATTCTCATAATTTGCCATGGATTGAAATTTTCTTTGGCATGACAAGGCGGTGCTTCCTATAATACGTCATATATACAATAAATAAGTTTTAAGAAATAAACCTCACGAAAGAAAGATCTTTAAGCCTTGTTCTCTAAAATTCTTATCCAAATGATAATTCTAAAGTATTTTGATGTTACATTGTAACGCTAGACAATTATAATCTGCTGCCAATAACTTGTTTTCCTCATAATTTTGAGTAAATTTTTAAAACCACATAAACATAACAGTAATACATAACAGTCATGAATTGTTTTAAACCTAAATAATAATCTTTTATGAAAAAGATTTTGAATCGGTCGTTCAAATTAACACAAAATTATGAAACGAGAGCGTAAACCGCGATTCCACCATGGTAAGAATAACAAGGAAGTTTAGAAAAGAAAAGAATTAATCGAAAAGATGGGAAGAAAGTTGACAGTCAATAATGTTAAGAATACTCTGATTTTGCACTAGTTTTCAAGAGAATATTGTCCAACAGTGAAGCAAATAAAAGTCGAAAAGAATAACAGAACTTCATTAACTATTAACCTCATAAACTATCATGGATCAAAAACTATATTAATATTTCAAAGTATCAGAAACTCAAATCCAAGCCCTAACTTCAATGAAATGAAGAAAACTATGATATATAATATTCGACTTGATTACTTAAAACGGTCATTAAGAAATACTCTGGACGTGTTAGTAGCGTCAAAATACGAAACGAAAAAGTTTGTTTTTGAAAACAAAAAGTGTTTAGGTCGTCTGATGAAGGAATATTAATAATAAATCTGCTTTTAGATAAATGCTTCGAGAAATAACTCTTGATAATTTTTACTTTTTGGAGAAATGTTTTTAAGGATAATTGTGCGTGGAAAACTAGGTCCACCGAAAACAAATAAATTGAATTAAATAAATCAAGATTTGTTACCTTTTGTAAATTGTGATGTTGTGCAGTCTTTATTTAAAATTACTCTTTTCTGTTAATTAATCACCGAATTTTACCCATTTACGCAGCCACGCTCAAAAACGTTACCATTCTTGAGAGAGGCGAGCAAGTACTGTCATAGTTCATAGAACTGCGAACAATACAAAGCCACGGCGCCCAATAAAAGAGAGAATTCGCAACATCAACAGGCCAGTCGTAAGTGCAATGCAAACTTGACCAAGATATTATCCCTATTCAAGTGCGTATACAATACGGTGAAAATGTCAACAACAGTCATGAGTATCGTACCCATTATTAGCGGTAAATCTTTTCAACATAGAGGGATAATCCAAGGACAAAACCACTTGAAAGCCCTGTGTCATTAGCGCACGATCGAGGCGCCTCAACTCACTTCGAAGTTTGCGAAAAGCCACACTGTTGATTACAAATTAATAGTCTATGCAATAATGTAAGACCATTTTCAGGGGTTACGCTGTTTGCAAAAGATGTAGATATGGTTTGCATGAAAATCCATGTCCCTTGCAATTACAGTCGTAAGAGTGATGTTAAGTTGACTTTTCAGCCCCGATTCAAGATTGTATGAAAGCTAAAAGAGGACCAATCTTTGCTTAAAAGCAGTAGAATAAACCAAGAAGCATGGGCATTAGAGATGGAAGGAGGGACAAGACAGGGATAGAAGGCATTCAATTCCTGAATTGGAACAACTTTGCCTTAGAGAATAGATACCTAAACCCCAATACCTAGAAAAGGAGACCCTTGAGTCACGCACCCCATTGATAGTTCTACCACAACTCTCTTCCTAAATCTCTCATGTCAAATTTGTTCTATTTCACCAACGATTCTTAATTGCACATGGGTTCGACTTTGTGGTCATTTGGACCAGGCTATGGAGCAATTTTCCCCTTCTTTTGCCCCCTTGATTACTCCCCCTGTTTCCCCCTTCTTCGTGTGTACCTGCCTCCGCCTGAGATAAGTACATGCAATGCAATTAAAAAAGTAATCATATCCCTTAAAATGTGACCATGAATTAAGGAGATTGACGATAATAGCGAAGTTTGATGAAGACGTAAGCTTTTAATTAACTTTGCTGTCGTTATTTAAAACGATGGTAGAAAATGGGCGGTGAAGTTATGACTAAAAAGTATGCACAAATGAATCATTTAAAATATCACGTAAGCCTTAAGTATCTTAAAAGTAGGGCAATATAGAATATTAATAACACGTGGGGTTTATAACATATAGATTGAAGGCCATTATCATTACAATATTATAAAGGCAATGCATTTGCAAAAGTCGCTTAATTAGTTGCGTATACCTTATTTATGGTTGAAGACAAAATCAACTTAAACCAAAGAATAATCTATAAAACGTACTGATTTTCAGGGGTTAGGGTAAGAGTTGAGGGCTAGAGTTTGGGTTAGGGTTAGGGTTAAGGCTGAGGTTAACTTTAGGGCTAGGATTAGGCTAGGACTATGATTTGGGTTAGGGTGTGGTGGCTCCTATGATATACTTGTGGGAGTAAACCAGCCACTGACGTATGAAATCAACACGTTTATGAAGATCCTTGATTAACTGCTCATTGATATGAGGGCATGGATTGTTTATTTATATAGGACTTTGATTTCAGTACAATTCACGTCACATCAGCTTATTCCTACGTACGAATAGACCTACAAGATTGAGGACAAATATGTGGAAGGTTAGAAAGGCTCCTGTCTCACATTACACTGAATTAAGCTAAAAACGAAACTTTGTGGCGGTGAAAGTAGAGACTGGTGGCAATATAAACTCTGCACAACCTGGCAGTTGTCCAAATGAAGACTTGAAGGAAAGCAACTTATCTAAGGGGCTCATGCTAGGAGCAAGGAGAAACAGCCTTCATTTATGCGCATTCTTTGACATGTTTCAAGTACGGGGATTCCTTGCAATAAAAAAAGGTTTCCTCTGCAGCTGAGAAGAAATCAAGGAAACAAATAATTTTGGTTGAGATTTGAATTTTCACATAAAAGTTGTTTTAATCTGCTTTATTTGATCCACACCATCCTGTGATGGAAAGCCCAGAAAATGCCAGCAACTAACCAATTTTTACTTCGTAAAATGGTATTTCAGATATAATATATCCCGAAAAAACTTCCTTGTACTATAGCTCCCTGCAGCTTTCGTGCTATACCCTAGCTTAAAATGGGCTGAATTGCGTTGCACTAATATTTACAGGTGAAAATTTCTACCTGCTTTGAAGGTATGTAATGTCTGTTCCATTAATTGTTCATGAATAGACGGATGAATGAGTCAGAAGATTTCTTATAAATATGTAAAATATGAAGTTATTATAAAGCAGCTTTTCTATACTTGTAGAGAGAGCAGAAAACTGTTCGTCTGCTCGTGTTTTCATTCTGATGTAAAGGCAAAGTTTTTTCTTTCTTCTGAGAACATTATCTCAACATCGAAGCAGATGGGGTCCAAGTGACGGCGACAACTGGCGCCAAAAAAGTCGAAAGTTGTAATTACTGTATATAATAGGATTTTAGTTGTCATAACTTCAGAGAGTTTTAATTAAATTTTATTGAGAAAAGAGTAGATCGATCACATTTATATATTAAATTAGCTTCTTTTTAAATAGATTCGTAGAATCTCTTTCATCAGATTCGTAGAAATATGCATAATGGCGGAATCTATAACTATAGAGTTGAAAAATGAATAGTGTTATTTCTACTAGACTTTACATTTAGAAAGAAAAACTAGTCAAAAAATAATTAATTGCAAAATTGTTGGAAGCAGATGTCAATCTGCCGTCAAAAATAAAACATCAATGGGTTTAGACAGGAAAAAAACTCGGAAAAAAATAAACTTGAGTTTAGAAGGAAGGAAAATAATGAATAAAGGTGAAATCCCATTGTGTATCGCAATGTAAAGTACGCTTGAAGGGGTCTGAAGATAAAGGGGTTTGAAGGATCAGAGACTCTCATCGTTTTAATCATACGCTCTTTCTAGCACTCTCTGTAAATTTAAGGAATCTCTTGTAGGTACTATGGATGAGCCCTTTTGCAGGAAAGCACTTGAAGTGCTCTGCATAGGCATTTAACAGGTGCATATTTGGGTTTAGATTAACGAAGAATAGCGAGACATGGAGACAAAATTCAGCTCGTAACAAGATTTAATCTTGATTGAATGCAACGCAGCGAAGTGCATGCAACTTTGAAAGGATGGAAATGCAGAAATCAAACAACAATCTTAAAGCATAAACAATGACTTAAGCTGGATAATAACATTTATGTCTGTGTTTGTAGTAATTCTTAGGCTTGTTCCTCCCAACCATTGTTGGAAATGAAAAGGAATTCTTACGAAGCATGATGATCAATTAAGGGGTACAGGTGTTTTGGATTTGCAGTCGTGTTTGTTGACTATTAATTGCCATTAAGAAGATACAAAGGGGATAATCCCTTATGTTTCCATTCCATATTGAGGACACATCACAATCAGAACGCAGTGTGGTCAAATGCATTAGCAAATAGATTGGAAAACCTCTGCAAACGAAAGGTTTCGTAGGGAAACTATGAGAAGCAGGAAATTAGTAATCAACGTGCAGAGAATGATGATTGCGATCGAGTGATCAGTTAATCTGAAATCTTCATGAATACAAGGATATAATCAAAAATTATTACATGACCGTTATTCACCTACGATGTTACCATCAATCATTGAAATCACGACTGTAAATACAATCATTGTTTCGCTGCGATCATAGAAGCCTAATCATTACCATCGATCAATTAAATCGCAGCTGAAATCACAAGAACAATGATCATTGTGTATCACACAATCATAACACATCAGCTCAGATCACAGCTATAATCGCAGAAATAATACTTGCTACATTATCATCACAACATCTGCATAATTTCTTGTGATCCAATTTATCTTCTGGGGCATCGAATCATCTAAACAATCACCAAAATCATCATCGTCATCACCATCATCAAAAATACCACAACTAGCTACATTCATGGCGCATTTGAGATTGGCCTAGATGAGGACACAGTTGACCACATAAACCTTTTTGATTGCCACAACCACCCTCTCCCATCCCCTCCCATTCTACAACCCAAAGAACACGAATATGGTTCAATAATAGGCCTTTACAATTTTTCATAACTCTATTTCATAAATGTGGTAAATTTTGTTGGAAGATGGCGGCAAAGATTGTTAACCACTGTCTTTAAACAGACGAAATAAGAATAAGATATAAAATGTCGTCGAAAGACATCAAAGTAAGATAATAAGAAGAACTAAAAATGATTAAATTCCAATATATCCTTTAATTTAGAAAAACATGAAAAGAAACTTATCTTTATAGTCTATAAAGATATTACATTTAAAGAGGAAATATGATTATAATGGCTATATTTAGAGAGCATTTATTAACTTTGGCTGCCTTTATGAAGACATTTTTTTCTTTCTTTATCTGTGGCTTGGCTAATTTTCAGCTCAAGACGGCTTCGCACAGGGGATATAAAAACGAAGCTAAATGAAAGCGAATTATTCAAAATTTTTAGCATAAAAACCATTATCAACTCAATGAATAGCGAGATTAGGCCATTTTTTACGAAAGTTACAAGAAAACAGAGGCTGATCGAGACTTGTTAAAAATAGCAAAGCCACATCAAAAACATAAACAGTTGATAAGGTAACGTTCGTAAAATTCCCATTCAAACGTCAGTCGAGGCATGCCTAGACCAAAGGTTCCATGACGATTAATGAAAAGACGTTAAGAACAATTAAGATGCAAACAGAGACATTAACTGATTCAAGAATTACTTGTCATTGAGCATCAAAACTAGGCCTAATGAATTCTTTCCGGATTGGAGCTTCGTGTTTAATACATTTACAAACGGCTAGTGGTGGTGTCTGAGGGCGGAAAATGATCTAAACGCTTAAAAGCAAACAAACGAAAACAATGAATTTGAAGAAAGAGCAGATATAAGTCTACGATTAGCGAAGAAACGTTCACCGAGGTAAGCAGGAACTGGAAGCATTTGAATTAGTGCCGCATAGCCTTTGACGACGCATCTAAGTTTAGGCTTTGGCTATTCACGGCCTAAGATTGGCGTGTGGTTATTCTATGCAAATCTCTGAGAAAAAAGAATGGCAGAAGGTGTGAGGGTGAATGGTTAAGAATCAAATCTCCTTGTAAGCTTCTAGCTTAGTTTGACGAAACAATATTACTTATGAGACGCAAACAAATTGCTCAAATATTTCAGGACGTACATAGTTGTATTTCAACTGACGTAGTTAGCGTAAGTAGCTACTGGGACCTAGAAAGTTCATTATGAACATTTGCTTTTCGATCAAAGAGGTCTTATCAACTTAATATCTCATCATCTGCGTTGCAGTACTCTTATAATGTTCTTTCAAGGTTAGTCTAAACTGGACAATTGCTTCATAGATTTATTATTAAAAAGTCCTTTTATTTGCTGAACTTGGGAAATAACAGACGTTTTTAGACTTGTGCTTATATTCCCCTCCAATTTGATAAAAAACTCAATAAGGAACCATTTCCGAAATAAAGAGCTATAACAATGTTTTATTGCGCACCGTTCAATTTCGAATCACAAATGTTTATACCCCCCACCCCCTCCTGGATTTTCTACGATGACGAATAAGTATGAACCGTAAGGTTGTTACGTTCCGTTGTAGTTCTTCATACAAGGGAACCCAACTGGATAATTGAATTGTCCAATGCCCAGAAGATGATGATGGTTTAATTGCCATTTCATTGACAATGACAGGACGGTGAATCTGATTTAAAAAAGGCTTAGTTTGGTAATAAAGCATTACATAAATGTAACAATGAAGCTTGGGAAGGATAAATTTAATACTGCTAATGCTACCTTAAGGCAATCTACGTCATTGTATTGTCTATTCAATGTTTTATTCAAGGTTACAGGAGACATGAGAATCCTTATCAACTTATTTTCGGTCAATGGCATGGCTTCAACCATCTTGCGCGAATTATAAGTTTAAGGAAGATCCATCAATGTAGCGTAATTCAATGATTAAAATCTCCAGTTCATGCCAGGGGCGCAATTGCTAGACACGCAAGTTTACACGATCCCACCTTGGCCACCATTTTATCCAAGATTCCTCCTCCCGTGAAAAGCCTGCAAACTTACAAACTGCCTTCAATTTAACCATAGAGAACAAGCGAGACTTGGTTGTGGAGAATTATTTGCCTAAGTTCTTAACTATTCACCTTAGGCCTATGAGGCTGTACTTGTTTCTGATTCTAAATCTGCCGACCAATTCTGGGCACCAAATTCTGAGCCAAACTCATGATAATATACCCATTATTTGCAGAAGACTTGGCTGTGCTTGCATAACCCAAAACCTGCTTTCACGTTCTCATTCCGAACTTATGAAAACGACCTCCAAGCTTATTGATTCTCCTGGTTTAAGTAGACGTTACTTGACCACTTATCGTCCGTTGGATTTCGTTAAGCCTATGCTTTGCTTAGGTTCAATATCACTGATAATATTTCCACTCTATCATGTTTCATTTTTACCTCCTGCTACGCTAGCAAACAATTTGGCCGGCATATTGCATTTTGTGACGCGACGCGCTATATTCTCTTCAAAGAGAACATTAAGGAAATTTTATCAAAATCATAGGCGGCGCATGGTTCGATACCACTTTTGGGAACTCTTTAGACAAGCTATTTAGCTAACCCAGTCGGTGAATGGGTACCCTAGAGATATCCCGAGGGTGCTCCAAGCCCAAATGAGCTTGATAGCTGCAGAAACTCAAGCCTGGGTTGATAAATAAAATGCTTGCATGCCTGCTTGCCTGCCTGCTTGCTCGCCTGCCTGTTTGCCTGCTTGCTTGTGAAACCAAGGACTTCAAAACAACAACAATCGAAAGTATACGTTGAGATCAACGCATAAAAATCTGTTTTTGCATGAGGATCTAGATGATTTTTGATCGCATTGCAGCTGCAAAAACTCGAAGATGCTATGTTCGGATGATGATGCAATAGCAGGTGCTCTGCTGAAATCACACACACGAAAACCAAAGGGTTAGGGCTGGTCACCTCGATGGGGCTGCTACAGATCATGATAACAGTCCTTCGTAGATTGCTCTGATTGACAGAATTCTTACTTAAAACGTCAATCTTTGCAGCTTCGTCACTGATGGGGTTGACAAAACATCCTCAAAAAATTGACAGAATATCCTCAAAATGAATTGAAAGTCCAACTTGGCGATACAAAAGAAATGGTTAGATGGGGTACTGTTTCGAAAATTGGATTTCTCAGTTTCAGTCCGAATCAATTGAAACACACTAAATGAATTACGTAAATACGAGATGAAAAATCGCACAGAAACATACCGAATTATCCAGAGAATCTTTAGAATCTAACCATTGATCATGATGTGAAACCGAATTCATTTGTAACGACACGCGCTTCTCAGTGTCTAGCCCAGCCTTTCAAATATCTCCGTGAATCCACTTTAATAAAGATCATGCTACTGGGTCAGACTAGCAAGATCCAAAAGCATTAGATGGAAATCCATGGGAGCCCTCTGATAGCCACAGGGCTTGTAACACAAGTGCTTACTTTCAAGAATTAGCTGCTTTTCGGCCTTGAACCAAAACAGATATAAATGACCGAAGGCAAGACAACAATTATGTTCAGGAAAACCCTAATTAAGGGAAATTTGACCAGCGTTGTTCTCCAAACGCAAACGACAAAATGATAGAAAAGACGTACTTATGAAGACAGGCTAAACACCGAGAAATTGCGTCAAACGGTGAATTTCGTGCATAACAAAGTTGAGAAAGGTACATATTTACTAACAAAGAAAGGCAGCTGAATGGTAAATTAGGCAGTTATATAAATATTTTCACAGTGCCTGCTTCAGAACAGGCAAGCTATGAAATACTAATTGAAATCAAACACGTCTTAAGTGGCCTGGAAGACGAAATGAAAAGATAACGTTTTGAATGTTTGGGCAGCAAACTTTGTTATAAATATAGTCGATTTAGAAGAAATACGAAATACTCGTTAATTTTAGAGTTGATAGCAGGTTCATGGAGCAGAAAAAATGCAATGGAGCTATCACTTCAGAGAAAGTAAATAAAAAACAAGAAATATTGCTTCTGTTTCATATGCGAAGATCTGAATGTGAAAGATAGAATCTCGCATGTCCCCAATTGAAACCCCTTCATGACAAAATAAGAAATAATATAAATCTAGGGCAATTGGTGGTTTTTGGGCCCTAGTTATGGTGGGCCTAATAAAGAATTCAAAAGAGGAGAGAGCTGTGAAGTCGCAAGCAATCTTAAAAGCCTTATCGAGAAGATATCAAGGGTTCGAATCCCCTTCTGGCCTCAATTTATCACATTTTTACCTTTTCTCTGATATATTTTCACTATGCCTTACGTAGCCTCTTTTCCAATATTTGGCGGCAATTTCGTGCGAAAAACATTAAACAGAATTAGGGAAGCTTCTTGGAAGAAATGACCAAGAATTTGACCCCACTGGTGCTATTCTGCTAAGCTGACGTTTCAATTTCCAATAATTTGAACAACTAAATCAAGTTTTTCCGATTTACTTAATATTGGTAAATGCTTTACAAGATATTTCTTTAATATTCTTGGCATGATGACAAGAATTTATCAAATTAAATAAGCTGAAAATCCCATTGATAATTGATGTTTGTGGTGATTTAATGAGCAATAAATGGACATCCTGCTTCAGAACAAAAATAATGAAACATGTAAATTCTTACAATGAAAGAACGATATTTAGACCTGGACAGTGATTCATTGTTAAAATTAACAACACGATAGATCAACAGTGATAAATCCCTTTAACGTAGCATTAAGAGAGAACAACTTTTGACAACATTTTAATCAAGTTTTGCATGTTCAACAAAACACCCCGTTATCACTATGTCTTTTTCATTTTCGTTGTTGACGTCATGTGCCTAAACAATGGCGTTTTCTTAAACATAACAAAAATTGATTCAACGATTCTACACTTTGAAGATAGTCGGTACTAGCTTATCTGTACTGGTGCGCTGGTGCGGGTGCGGGTACTCGCATGCACTGGTGCGGGTACCCTGCGAGTAATCTCTAATGCAGAGGTGCCTCTCTGGGTAACCGAATCATTGCATCATTGCTCGGGTGTAAAGCATCAAATCGCTAATAAACTGGGTTTGTACTAGACTATTAGTATAAAACTGACAAGAACTTGTATTATCAAAGTGTATTATCAAAATTGAATAGGGCGTGTTATAAGCAAATGGGGGGGGGGGGGTTTGTATATGGTTACTTCTCTTGGAATCCAATCCTCAAACATCATCCAGAAACAACATAAGTAAGAGAAACAGCAACCTTTGCCATTCGTTCATTACGATATTGATATCGCCCATTACCGTGTTAATGGCCTTTTAATAATCCGCTGTCCAGATACAGGGGTCTCTAAAATGTACTAGCTAATCTACTTGTGGCAGAACAATAAATATACAATCGCTTCATATGTAGATCATTTTATACTTCCAATTAACGAGCAATTCAACGCTTTCTTCTCACCTTCGTGGCAGGAACAGTCATGTACTTACAAAACAACTTATCTTTGCAGCACAACAACGACATATATATGTTTTAACAGTATCCAATATGTAACTACACAAATAGGATTTCCGCATTTACACGTAAATACACTAAGATAGAAGTGACTTTCCTTTGTTGCTAAAAGCGTTTGCCACAAAGCGAGTTTTGAAGGAAAATGGTCTACTGTCGTGGTAGGAAGCTACGAAGTTCAGGCTGTGAAACACTTGAAATTTCAATGCCTATTTTGATAATAATACTAAGAAAAGTATGGTCATTGGATTTGCGCAGTATTATGAGCTGCTGAGAGCATTGTAGGTATTAAGCGTACATTTAATCAATTAATATAAATTAGCATTAAATTTACTGTACGGTAATGCCTTATCTAAGAATGAATAATATGAATAATAATAAGTACAGCTAGGCGTTGATGTAAGGCCCTCGGAAATATATATTAAAGAGACAAAGTCAAGTGTTCAAATTCAGTTCCGGGCACTTCATTGGATCAACTTTTCTCCTTTTTTCTAAATAAGAGTCCAGATTGAAGACAGCAAAACATGTTTACAGTTGCAACAATAGTTATTTACTAAGCTGGCTGTCCTTATATTTAAATTGAAGGAATTTCTACATAGCAATTATCGACTTTGTCCTTGATTTGCCGCCATTAAATTCACCTATAAAAGCATTTTTTTCAGAAAAATCAAATAAGAAAACATCCAACCTCGTGGATAATTAAAAAATCTCGAGCTTAGCAGCCATATTTTAATATTTTTCAAGTCGTAAACACATTGAGGTAGTGATGGTGATGTGATATTTTGAAAACAGCCCAGTTCTATAAAGGTGGTCACATTCTACTTAAATCTGAAATAAACAAAAACAAACTAGAAAAGCAAGATTCTCATGTTAAAGGAAATTTATTTATTTTGAAGGTTTGTTTTGTCGTGGCCATAAACAATCAACTCACGAATATATCCGGCTAAAATATTAAGTTTTGCGTTTGAAGCAAAACCAGTCCAATATACACGATGTAGAACAATATCTTTCCATCGGAAAATTATAAAAAGCAGGAAGATATTTTTAGAGACACGATGTTCAATTGGCAAGCACTTAATCAAGGAAGAGCTGCCCAAAATATCCGAATATAAGCCTTAATTAATGGTATTTTTGCAATATTTGCTCCAACGAGGTGGATCTACATCGAAGTATCCAGCAGAGAATGCACAAACGCTTCGATCTGTCTCACGATGACCAATTTAAATAATATGAAATTAAACATTGGTGAGAAATTTTGAAGCATTTGCTTTTGCAAATACTTTTAATCCTTTGACTGTTTTGAAACTGTGAGAATCAGAACCAAAAATAAAACTGAAGATTAGAGAAAAAGACGCCTTTGTCCAGAAATAAGTGGGTTATATTTGCATTAGTTGTCGAGGTATCAAGAACAGCTTAAGAACCATTTAGTTAAGCTAACAGTGAGAACGATACTATTAAATGACGGAGAAGAACGACTGTGTGGGGCGTAAAATGAATGCAGAACTTCACGACTTTGAGTTAAGTACTTTATTGGTATAGGTTGAAAGGTCAAAAATGTTGCAGGATTAGCTTCTTGGAGGAGGAGAGTAGAAAGTGTAGGAGCAATGAAAATTGAGTTAAATCCAGATTGATGGTAGATCAGGTTTTCTTTACTTAAAGCCAGATATACGTAAGCTGAGTCATTAGTTGAGCCTAAGTTATGTTATGTTTATTTTTTATAAAAGAGGTTATGTTTTGTGGGCAGCATGGAATCGAACCCACGCTTTCTAATGGAAAATGACAACAAGGAAAGAGGAATGCTTTATGGCGTCAGAAACACCCTTTAGAAAAGTCACCGATCGGAACAGCGACTTTTGAAAGAATGATTTTGATGATCACTTTTGTCCTATAAAAATCACAACTTTGCCTTGTAAAAACTGTAAAAATTGATCATTTTCTAGCTTAAATCTATCCTTCAGTGCCTATTCCAGTCACGCAAGTTGACATTTTCATGTCCCCCATGCCCTTCATCGAATAAAGCCCCAGTAAATGAATACACTCTGATCTAAAGGAAGGACGCGCTGTACTTTCGACTTGTTCAACTATGTCAAGCATGCCATCAAAAGATCCAAAGGTTTACATCCTGTACTGGTCTCAACCATGAATATTTTCTTTTAAGCTGCGTTGGGCTCACAAGTCAACGAATGATTGAAAATTGATTCTTACAAATTCAAAATGTATGAGAACCTACATTGAAGCTAATATGCTTGATCAGTCAGTGATTAGAGGTGGAAACAGAATAATGAAAACACTTACCAAGAGCTTATTATGATTTAATCGCTAGCTCCAGCACTTTCAATTCTCTTCTTTGTTCGTAGAAATCCTTCAACAAAAATAACAGATATTGTCAAAGACAAGTTCCTCAAGAAATAACTTAAAACCAATGCACAAACAGCGATCCATCTTACTTGACAACAAATTGCATTTATGTCAAAAACTATGTAAGAGTTAGCTGATTCTTCCAACTAAAAAAGATAGAAGAAGGGAAAAGGTTGGGAGCATAAGAACACAGTGAAAGGGTTAGAGAAGGAGGTAAAACGGAGGGGGTAAAACAGGGAGAAAAACAGGGGGCAAGGCAGACAACTAGTCATAACTAAGCTACACTGAGTAGAAGGTTTTTCAATGCATTATCTTCCAAAGCTTTCAATAATACTAAAGTGAACTACATTGCAAAACCTTCCAAAACAATTCCAGTCGAAAACTGGTGCCTGATAAAATTATCTAGGTAGCTACAATAGTGTCGCAACCGCTATAACTTCAGAACGGATAAGAAAGGAACAAGATCTGAAAGTAATAAATTGAATTGAAAGCTTTGCATTTCCAGATTGATTAAGATTTTAATTGATTAATAAAACAGTGATAATGTGGAGATAAAAACCAGGAAGGGCGAAGTTTGAACATAAAATTTCTGTCGTACGTTAAGGAAATTAGGAGAGAGGATGAATAAATGGCCGGAAAATTCGACATTCACGAACAGGCTAGAGAGGATGGAGATTAATAAGACGAAGTTTAAGTTGACAATCATTGCTGTTTCTCGTGTCACATTTAATGCCATTTCCAAATAAAAGATTACTTTTCACGTTCTTTGTTTACGGAGAAAAGAAGCATTCGTGTCGGATGGAAAAAGAAGAAAACTGTCTGACCTCGATATGACTATGATGCGTGATCGGAAAAGAGGTTCCGCAATAAGAAAGGGAAAAGAGGCACCTAAATATCTTATTCAAATATCGGCATGAAGATTAATACCAAAACATGTCACGCCATATTTTGCTTGGGGATGGCTACTGGATTTTCTACAAATTTTCCTCCAAAATTTGAAATAATAAGAAGCAATGCAGGCACTTCAGGATGAACCTCCCTGCAATGTTAGATTACCGTTGCAAAAAGAACTTATAGTCAAAATTGTTAGGGGGTCATGTAGAGTTCTTTATCCTTTTGTAAATTCAATGTTGTGAACTGAAGGGGCGATCAAGTACTAGAAAATTTATGAAGAGCCCGATCTTACAAGTAATCTGCAAGAGAAATTTACAAACGACTGCAATCTAGATTTTGGGAAAAACCTCAACATTAGGGCATTTTCAAGAAAACGGAAATCCATTTTTGAGGACAATTATTGGAAAGGAAAAACATAATGGCAATGCTTGAAGCATTTTTATGGACAAAGCTATTACAGTTCTTGAGAGTTCAAGCAAACATTTGGAACAAACCAAGGGCCTTTAATTCTAAAGGACCGGACAAATATAAAAGCAGGAACGAAGAAATTGATTAATTAATAGACCAAGAATGACGATCATTCTTAGTTATGACGAACGTCTAATGAAAATAAGATGATGAAAAACATTGCTGAGATTTTCTTCAAATGCGGAGGATGGGATATTTAGTCTTAATTCAAGGCTGTCGTTTCACATTCGCAAATGAATTGGATTGATCTCGAAAACTACTCACCAGTTCACATGACATTTAGCATTACAACTTTAAGTTTCGAAAATTAAAAAGAAATACCGCGACAAGAATGTTAATCTCGAGGTTCAAATAACGATGATCACACACAAACAAGTAACAAGTTTTTCACCCTCTTTATTCCATTTGAACTTTTAGGATGAATCCATTAACCTTAGAGGGATAAAGAATAACTTCGCTAGAGCGGAAAGCTTTGAAACCAAAAACCAAAGGGACACCGTCTTAAGTATCAACTTTCAATAACAAATAATCATTTTCTGCGCTGATTTTTGAGAGTGAAGTATTTTCAAGATTTCTTATTACCAACAAGGTGTCGCTTCAAAATTACCCATTATACTTTGAGTAACTTCTACGTTACTTTTAGAATGTCTTAAACTCAAAACCGGTCTAAATGCATTCTGTGATTCGTTAATGTGTATATTAAATATACTCGTATACACTTGCTGAATCAGTGCTCGTGATGCAGAGTAAAATCTCCTGAGTAACGGTCACACTGGCTGGAGAAGCGTCTACTATAAACAATAGAAACGCCTATGACACTCCCAAGCCATGCCCTTTTACTTTTGTTTCGTGAGGAAGGTTTGCCTCCCAGCATGTTTTTGTCCGTAAATAGGTTAACAACTTTTCTGGACTGTATCTCACAAGGCTCTGCCCTTCAAACTTCACACAAGAATTTATTTCCTCTCATTTTCAAAAGTATTGCTTAGATTCCGCCTTATTTCGTTCCCAATTCTTGCATCCCTGCCTTTTTGAGAGTTGGGTTTGTAATAATATCGAGTGAAAAGAAAGGCTTTTTGGAATTAACTAAAAGATAAGCATTTTCTGGCACTTAAACTTTCCAACAAAATCGTGTTTGGGGCCCAAACTCCCCCTTCTCCCAAAAAATTTCTCTATTGTGTCGAACGCTGTTTAATAATTCACAACCCCGCGTTAACACACCCCCCTCCAAATCATTACTTTCTACAAACAATGTTTCAGTCTGATTCAAAGAGTATTGCAATTTGTTAAGAAGAGTAAACTTGACGCCTTAACATGTCCAATCCTATCAAACGATATTGATTCCAATCAGTACTTTCAACCACAATTTCTTTAAACTATTAAAACAATCTTTGCTTTATGGAAAGAGTTGCATGTCTTCTTGTATTCCTCGTTACTTGTAATTATTCCACTTAGATTCGTCTAGTGACACTCCTAAAAATTAACTATTATCCATTTTACAACGCTTTCGTGGCAATGACCTTTAGAACAAGAATCCATAGAACCTCTACATTTCAGTCTAATTTTAACACTGAAAAAAGAGCCTCAAGCAGACATTTGTGTTATTGCCGTAATATGCAGACAATAAAAACTTGACAATAAATTTTGTGAACAAGATCATTTTGCGAATAGGATCATCTTGACTTTGTCTTAAGCTGGAGATTTTTCGGAAGAGAATCCTAAATGCTCGTAGTTCGCATCCCATGAACAAAAAAACAAGCACCTTGAGACAAGCACCTTTCAGGTCTGAAATGTCAGAAATTTAAGCGATTTTGTGGAATTGGATCACATTGTTTATTAGTCAACTGCATCTAAACGTTGTAGCGTATCATTCTCACACACTTGATTATCAGCCTTTATCTGACCAAATGCTACACTAATAAATTGAAAAGCCAGATAAGATCTTAAAGATAACATGACAGAGAAGTATATTAAGTAAAACTGGCTAATACATAGACTTTGAGCACCAAAAAACATTGAAAACCTTAATACCAAAAGAGGTCTACGGTTTTAAAGCATTACTGTTAACCTTATCTCTTTATAAGAACCAGTTGGAGACATGAAAAATTTGATGAGACAAAGATTTTGGGGCTCTTCCAAATTGCATCTGTGTCATTTTCTCCAAACGAAAATCTGCATTTCAGAGGCTGAACTGAAATTTTTGGCATGCACCAAAAGCATGGTCTATTAAATACTAACAATTTTTAATGCATCGCTTAGCTTTGCTTGAAGCTAAAAATTTCCAGCGAAGCATGGAGCAAACAAAAGCTAGAAGCATGAACGTTGGGGCTACTTGGAGCATAAGAGATATCTTTATCTCTCATTATTATGGACAGCATCGTGTAGAAAGCAGCGTTTATGCAAACACAAGCCTGTTTTGAGTGTCAGGTCACTGAATCGAATAAGAGGGATAAGAACGCTGTCCGTTTACAAAATTAGGTATAACCATAATCAACCAAAATGCTATTCCAACTGAATCAAATTACTGTACACCAATCTTCTTTGAATGTGACCCATGACCTGATGTTTTCTTTCTCGATACCTACAACTTGAGCATGTACTTTTAAAAAACCTGAATTGGTATGTTAAACGAGGGCGGTCTGCCAATGAAATGACATTTTCTAAACTAACTGCGAGCAGGATGAAGGTGCTAAGAGAGCAGTTTTGTTGGCCATATTCGAAGTTGTCAAGAAATACACTAGACAATAATAAATAATTACAAATCATATTTCACATCGATATTTTGCAGTTTAGTTTGACCCTGTTTCATTGATTTCACCCTTCTTCATTGAAAATCACTCAGCTGCCATTGATTAACTAAATAAGACAAGTCAATATTTTTATTACGACAAGTAATATTTACTTCGGTGCGAATGATGGTATCTCGGATTCTCCAGTGTTTTGGAACGGATTTCGACCATAGTTATCCTCTGATCATCCCCGCAAATCTCATTTTACTCTGAGCATAGAGCACGCTTACAAATCGTGATTTAAAGGGCGTCAGCCATAGTCTTAGTATTTTTGCAGATCATCTTTGCCCAACTCTGGATTACTTTTAATACATGCTAAACCGACTATTTGGTTACTGAAATCGATGCTAAAGCCAATAGTAAAGATCTCGTGGTAATAAGTGAATCAAAGTTACACATTTAAGAGGCTCGGTGAGAGAATCCTAAAAGGTGCTTAAGGATAAGACAGCTTGGGCATATCGATGAACCGATTTTCAAGTTTATAGCAAAGGTTAGCAGATAGTTAGAATTGGGGATTAGAGTAAGGGTTACGATTTGAGCCAGGGTTACGGTTGGGGATTAAAGGTAGGGTTAGGGGTTAGGGGTTAGCTTGGGTTTGGTACAGATAAATGATATAATAGTGTTTCGATAGCAAAGAGGTGAAAGGGAAGACCCATAAAAACTCTAGGCTGTCTTGGTGTTGGGGTTTTAAAGACGATGTTCTTGTGAAATCTTCTTACAGCTTGGTTTAATACAAAATTTAACTGTAATCCAAATTTGTTAGAAAAGCTTCAAATGTGTCTCAAAACGATTGTCAATTTTATATGCACTTAAAAGGTTAACAACACAACATCATAACAATTGTCAGTAGTATACAGCATGACAACAATTATCATGAGCTGAGAGAATGAAAACATGCACTACAGATGAATCTTAGGTGTCTTAATCTAGGTAGCATTGCATGTCGAACAAAGTGATCTAGGCACTAGTTTGTTATTCTGTAAAATGGATGCTAGAGAGAATTGAGGAAGAGTGGAGAACGGGTAGCGTCGTGCAATTGAAGAAGGAGGATGTTGAAGAAGGATTTAAAAGATGAAAAATCAAAGAGATAATAAAAGAAAATTATTATGAAGGACGTTCTTAAAGACATGCAGTCAAAGCTAAATCAATGGCTGTACATAAACATGCTGAGTCATGATTCTCTTGCTCCTTTGCTATTGGTTGATCCAAAACTGATCACATGGATATCGTCCCATCATAATTTTAATGAACTACGACAAAGCTGAAGTGCACTCCAAGAAAAACTTTCCCCTCCCATCTTATCCCCTCGATCACTGTTTGCATTTAAATTCTGACAATGAAACTGCACGCTTTAAATCAGTCCCAGAATTCTGGTAACTGTGAATTCCTTAAAACATAAAATCCGTCGAGTTCGCGCAGACAGTGTATTGATACTTTTACGGTCTGTGACGTAAGCAAGCATTGACTGAACTCCTTGCAGACTAGTGACTTGATTGTGATTTTCACAAATGCTGACCAAAACAAATCAATTCATACAACACCTATGGTATTCGTGAATGACCTCTCTTTTCGATTTGAAATTTCATGTTACGAAGGATGTTCATTAATCAAGTGCAATTTTGAACAAACCACGCAAATGTTCTTTCTTAAGTTGGGACGGGAAACCACATTGAAATATCAAGTCACGAAATAAAACGTCCCCAATCTGCCTGTTGATATAAGCTCCTTCAAACAACTTTAGACCTCATTGTCATAATCACAGCGTAGCTACAAGGTCCGCGATAGACGACCGTCGTCAGTGAATTGTCGCTAGGGCTCCCACCAGACAGGTAAAACTGATTCCATAGTTTCATCGCGAAGAATGTAAGAGTATTGGGAACACGATTTAACTGAGAAACATTCCCATCCAAAATCACAACATCCGATGCACTGTTGCACACAGAACTTTCGAATCCCATGACAAAAATTAAGAACAAATACGAATTAGAGTTTTGAAATTTGTAGAAAATTGGTTTGAATCTAGCATGAAAATCTTTGAGTTGTCTGAGCGAGTTTCGTAAATCACTTGAAATCCCACATCTTTTACTTTGCCTCACCTGCATACTTGTTATGCTGTTAGAACCTGGCCTCATCTTAGCTTTATATAGGCTACAGCAAATAGCCGGCGATAAATCAAAGAATTGATATTATTATTAGCAGCATTATCATCATTTTAATCAATTCTGGTCAAATATGAACCTCAGGGCATTAGCAAGTTTCTTATCTAGGAAATGCGTGATGAAGAACTTGTTGAAAAGCGCAGAAAGCGAGGAAAACAAAGAAGCAGAGAAATCAGAAAGAAGACCAGATGCCAAGAGGAAAGCAAAATTCATGCTGAATATATTACTTGAGAAACATGAGAAAGTATAATGAAGACAAACCTGTTGATGTGAATGTTGATGAGAATCCAATCGAGGTGATGATGTGATGGATTTGGATGTTGGTCGTGCCGAATGCGCTTGGTGCAACGTTGGATCGAGGCAGAATCTGTGAACGTACAATATGACAGTAAGAATATATATGCAGATGAAACGGCAGTTGTTGAAAATTCTTGATACGCAGTCTTGCAAAATATTCCTGCCTCGGAAAGAAGCTTTCAAAGAGAATTATAAAAATGAATGGCATATGTGAGAGAAAAATGAGCCAGAATACGGAATTTGAAAGACTAACCAAGGTATCACTCCGTTCTTGAAATTGAAAGCAGCTGACGAGATGGAAAAAGGTCTGTATATGCCCGTATGACCTCAAAGATGAAAAGAAGCCGACATTCCCCAAAACAGTCTTTGAAATGCATGAAAAATTAATGGATTCGTGATTTCACTAGCAATTGTAATTGTTCTCTGAGAATTTCAAGCCCTTGTCAAATTGCATTTTGTTGATAACAGCTTCTGATAAGATCTTGCGAAACCACACCTTTGAAAAGATGGAGCTCACACTTTAGAGCATTGGAAAGCTCCCTTTAATCATGCATATTTTCAAGGAAGTATTTGAAAAGACTCGAACGAAAGCTGGGTCATCTTTCCAGACAGTTTTCTTTCACCTTTATGTTGAATTTTTGAAAGGTGGAGATATATTGCTAAGACAAAGACATCAATTTAAGTAATTAAATGGTTTTGAAGACGGTACTCTGTTTAATGAAGTACTGATTAGTAATGATATATAACAGTTATTTCAAATGTAAACAAAGAAAGACTTTTAACCACAATGCTGGTGTTGTTTTTGGTAGTAATAACCTTTTGCAGTAAATGCTGTGATTTAAGAAGTTACTAATGTGAGCATTGTCGGTCATTTTTTGTAAAGATGTATTGCGTCTGACTTTTATTTAGGCATGTAAAAAATCATCATTTTTATTACAATGTTTTAAATAAGAAGGATATACGTTGCAAAGTGTGAATAGACATTGAGTTACCGACCTACAAAAACAACATGCATTTCATGCAATGGGACTTCTTCAAGATTTCTTTTATTCTATCAATTTTTAACTACGCTACACTGAAAGGTCAATTCTTATCGTGTCTATTGGTTGAGCTTGCATTGGTTCTTTAACTGTATTCTAGGCTATTATATCTTATTGTATGACATTGAACTGCAAAGCATTGTATTGTATTGTATCATATTGTATTGTATTGTATTGTATTGTATTGCATTGTATTGTATCATATTGTATTATATTGCACTGCATTTTTTTGTGTTGTATCGTATTGTTTCTGTGGTTTCCAACGGTATCATGCAATCTTGCATAACTTAAAACCACTGCACTTTGTTGCATTTAATTGTTTGGCATCGTACTGCATTATATCTTATTGTATCATATTATACGTTATTGTATTGTATTGTATTGTATTTTATTGTGCTCTATTGTATTGTATTGTATTGTATTGTATTGTATTGTATTGTATTGTATTTTATTGTATTGTTTTGTATTTTATCATGTTGTATTATATGATATTATCCCATTTCAAGGTGCTTGGATACGGGCAATCGTGATGCATTGAAGCGAATTGTTGGCAATGTACTGATGATTTAACTCGGGTAGCTTCTTTTACAAAACTTTTTGCATTCAATCTACACTGATTATGACAGATTGCTTTTAATACCGGATACAACTGGCATGAGATATCCTACCCTATTGCATCGTGTGCCATTTTGATGCATTGAGGCATTGATAAAACATCAACTGCATCCTTTCTCGCATGACGGGTATTAAAAATTGATGGATTCACCCGACGCCAATCGATAGCTCGGCACTAAGATGGCGAATCAAGATGCACAAAAAGTGAAGAAAGAAAATCGCTTCTTTTGTGCGCTCGATAACGGAAACCTTGTCTTAAGCAAATCAAATAAACCAGAACCTCAATACAGAGTCTTAATGGCAAAGCGCCAGTTTTACTTAACTAGTATCCGAGATTACACAGAGGGTTGTTTAAAGGACTGCGTTGCCCTTTGAAGGGCTTGACAAGGCTGTATAACTGCATCTTTTGTCATGGGAAATCGTCGTTGGTGTTCGTAAACTGTTTCACAGCAAAGGCCGGACGATGGATTGTGCATGCAGCAATAACAAGGCCAGCTAATGAGGTCATAGCACAAAGAGAATCACTGTCATATGCAAAACAACAGAACTGGAATAAAAACAAAGATGACATTGTCCAAAGTTGTCATCCTAAGAATAGACCCAGATGTCGTCATCGCCGTATTGATCTCACTTTCTTCAAATTAATTCTAATTTCCTTTTTTAAATTTCTACCTTGCCTGTTCTCTGCAATCCCGTATATTCTATGTTTTGTCTGAGTTAGCTAACGCCCTTAAATTTATGCGACCAGTCTCCATGGCTCTCCGTGAAAAACATCAAATAAAACCAACTCCGCATCAAAAGAATTACGAAAATAAGACCAGTCTGATTGCTAAGTTCACTGAAAACATTTAGCAGAGGTTTATCAGGTTTTCAGCAAACGATCGCCGCGAGTGTTGAAAATCTCTTGAAAAACCCATTTAACAGGCGTCAATTCATCTTGACAGAATCTTGCAGTACACGTGGTTATTAGTTCCCATAGCAAGAACATATATTATCCTAGCAATATCCGGGTAAATAACCCATGTTCTGAGAAAGCGGCGGAGTTTCCAAGTAAATATTTACGGAAGTGATTTGAATATATCAGAATGCTATTTTTACAACATTAAATTTTTGTAGAAAGGTTACATAATCGTATTTGAATGGACCGAGCGTTATAATGAATAAATAATTGATACAATGGAACTTGGAATATTTATTAAACATTAATTAAAAGGAAATAATATGTAACCAAAACTATGAAAATGCTCCACTTAAATGGTTCAGAACAACACTGCAGAATGCATGAATTCCTCTAGGATTATTTAGTCTTGCTGTAACGTTAGACAAATAATGGATAATTGTTAGGAATGGAAAGTTGAAGGAGAGTAGCTGGTAGAGAAAATTTACCCCCTTTTTAAAAACCAAGACAAATTATGGGACTCTGCCTCTCTAACTGTTCGTGTCATCTAGGTCAGCATTTCAATATAAGTGAATGCTAAAAGTAACATTAATTGATAACAGTAGAAGTCTCTCAGGGCAGAGTGTTTTACTGACGTTAGAAGAAGAACTATGCCCTTGAAAGCGAAAACCAGGCTATAGCTGGAATGGCAGGGGGTGGTCTCAAGATCATGATAACAACATAACCCCCCTTTCCTTTATTTTAGGATGGCATCGATGCTTGGCTGAATAGTTACCCTGCAAATTTCATGCTCTGGCAAAAGGAACACGAAATTCGCTCGTCAATATCAAATAATTGGACCTTCTTTTGGTTATCTGTTAGGGTAACAGCTATACCCCTCCCCTCCATTTCTCCTCCATCGTAGGTGTCTCCTCTAGAGAAGAGATGAATAATGGAAACCCACGAAGGGATAATCTACCCTCTTATTTACACCGGCTATATATTTGGCTTCGATGTGACGCAGCGGAAAATGATCAGTTGGGGGCGAAGGGGGAGCTTCAAACGATAAAGCAATGGTAGGTTACTCGAATTTGACATAAGAAGAAATGATTATCCAAAGCACCATGCTCAAAAGAGTCTTTTACGTGTACAGTTATGTGAGCAATCTCGACCGCTTTCTACTTGCAGTCGTGCTATAGTTGCAACCAATGTAAATCCCTGTGTATGCTTATGAAATGGGACCACCCTTGTTCTGCAAGGAAAGAAGCCAGTGCAAGAAATATGCATAGCATTTCATGCAGTGAAGAACGAATCAAAACTGTTAATGCTCAATCCATTCACAGGTATGTTAACAAAGTATTTGCGTCCGTATCACAATAGTTTGACCCACGAAACATGGATGATTTTTGCCACAAGAGAGCTCAAGGTCAACAGCAAAGCCAGTTCGATCTTCCTAAAGAGTTGCGATGACTTTAGCCAACTGATTATCACAGTGTTTTGTAGCGTGGAAAGGTGCGGTTATCGTGTGCCGTGGTCATGAAAACGGAAAATGCCCAATGCTCGCACTTGCAATGATGACCTGGGGTCAACATAATCTTGCACAACAGAATAATGCAAACCCACACATTATAACCATCGTTCTTTTTGTAAGCAACAGTTTTATCTTGATCTGTGATCAACTACGTAAAGTTCATGAAAAATACAAGTAATAAACGACAAAAAGCATCAGAAAAACAACGGTGCTTGTATTCCAAGGGGGGGGGACATTTCGCGGTTTTCCCATGTGGATTCGGCGTTCGGGGTAGGGGAAAATTACACGTTGCCCCTACTTTAACCGTGGCGTCATTTTGCGAGGGAAAATAAACATGAGAACTTATTCGAGTATAAGTAAGAATTGTCATTTACCCGCGGAAAAATATAAATTCGAAGGTAGACGTCGAAAGACGGATGGGAGACACTTGAAGATATTAAACTACTTTTTAATAAGCAAATAAAAACAGGACCAAGCCTCAGAGTTTCTTAAATTTGCATGCAGAAGGAGATTTTTCATGCCTCCTTGAGCAAAACTAAATATTTTGATATTTAGGTGTAAAAATGAAAGAGCATTTCAAGGGATACTTTCAATGGTTCTTGTAAGGAAACTAAATCGGAATCAAGTTTAATGAAGCAGAGATCAACTCAAAGACTGCCCACAGCTCGTTAAGCAAGTGCTTAATGTTGCTTAATTTCTAATTGAATCTTGTAGTAGCTATTAGCAAGTTGCGTATTGATAAAAACTGGATACAAGAATAAAGACACTGTACCTTACAAACAAATATAATTTCACCTTCATCTTAAAGACAAATGCTAAAGGTGAACACAAAGCTTAAAGATATAGTAAACGATTAGATGATTCACCTGTTCAAAGAGCTTTGATTCTCTAAGAGTGAGATTAATCAATGATTTGACCATTCCACAATAACAGATACCTTTCCCAAGCACGACATCAACTGTTGCATTTAGAAAGACGATCTACAACTCAACTGTTTGCGTTACTGCTCTGCACTATCACGTAACGAAGCAAGTACGGGGGTTATGATAAGCACCCATTCTAAATACCGGGGGTATTGTCACTTGTCGCTATTCGTGATTCAAAACAGTGTAAGTTTTCAAACGGATATTTAATGGCACAGTGAAATGACTGGATCGGGCAAACATGAAACAAATACATCACTTGTGGTCTAGGAGTTGGTAAAATTTGCTAAGAAGGTTGAAAAAGATACTGGGAAAGCAAACAAAAGGCAGATTTCCCTGAGAAAACCTTTAAATCAATTATGATTTGTAAGGAAAAAGCAATTACAACTCAAGACTGGAGACAAACTTTCATGTTTTGAGCCAAAGTTTGCACAGTTTAAAATGTCTTAATTGGTAAGGATAGAATGACGCATGTTTTTCATTTGAAGGGTGTTGAGTTACTTGGTTGAAAATGAATCATATTTGGGTGTATATCAAAGTGGTAAGAACTTAAACAGAAAATGAGAAGGATAGATTAGAAAAGAAATAAAAAGTTAAAGCAAACTCAAATAAACAAGCAAAAAATGAGGAAATGAGTAAATCTAAGTAAGGGGATCTGAACATCAATTCATGTTATTTGTTGTGATGGCGTCAATTCATAAATCAGTTTCTGCCCTCCCAATGCCTAAAAGGGAAAACATTTACACCTGTCATCAGAAAATGTTTGCCATGCCATTCAATTTGCCTTATTATTTATAAGATACAATACGGTTGGGAGGCGAAAGGTAAATCAATGACTTCATTACAACATGGGGAAGGGCCCGTGCACTAAAACGGTGTCTCTCTCTTTCCGTCCATCTCCAAATTTGAATTGCTCCCGACGCCCATGTTGCTTCTGGGCCTAAGTGGAAACGGCAAGCTTTATCGGAACCAAAATAAAACAATGTTTTTATAGCACCATGAAAACGAATTACGCAAATAGACCACGTAAGACAATCTAAGAAGATAAAAATGACAGAGAATTTTGATAAGAAGCTTAAAGGTGGAAGTAAAAGATTTTCGCTTTGACTGGAGAAAAGGAAGACAAAACAGGTTAAATGGTCAAAAAATGTTTTCAAATTGATCAAACCTCGACAAAAAGATTCGCAAAACAATTTTGAATGAGGATAGATTCTTGAGACAGGATAAAGAAGCAACAAGTTGGATAAGAATTCCGAAACGCAAGCCGTAGAAGGAGAAAAAATTCTAGCCGTGAAAAACAGGAGGTTCACAAATAATGTGCAACACCCAATTCTCTTGTTGTTTAGGGGGTGTAAATCAAATTTAAACATTTCAGGCAGGGGAACATCTAATGTATTAAAAGTCTAACTTGTTCCTTTCCTGCCTTTTCTCTTCCTCCCTTCCTTTATACCTTCGCATTTAAAAAAGGCTATGAATTGATTCTGAATGCTTTTAAAAATACAGTAAAACAAAGATAAATTAACTGAGTTCGTAACAGCCAAGGCACAGATTAGGGATCTAAGTTCGGACCTATAATGACTACTCCAATTACAATCATAATGTGAAAGCAAACTTTGCATGTTATAATTTCTAGCAAGGTACAAATACAGCTTTTTAAGTAAACAGACAATGGTATTGAGTACAATCCTTACATTGTCCAAACAAAATCAACAGATTTTAAAGAGTAAACGTAACGTGCAAACTCTGATCATTGGAAACTCTTTTTCAAATAATGGTTCTATTGGCTTTCCTAACTGTTTTTGTTTCACCAATCCAATATCTTAAACATCATGTATATAGTCTCAGACAGGATCTGTATTATAATTTATATTAAATTTATTATCGATTTCAGTAGACAGCGCAGACTTAACATTCTTTGGAAAAATATCCAACAAATGATCTCTCCGTAAACTCAAGATCTGCGACCAAACACGGTTAATTTGGGTTAACAGACACTGAATTCATAAGATTTATCTATATGATTAAGAACATGTTTAAGGTCTTGTTACAATGCACTACGCTTCTACTACACGGTTTCACTCGGCTTCAACGCGTTGGCGTGCCCAGGTTCATTTCTTTTTTTTTGGGGGGGGGAGGGGCAAAGAACCAATTGCACAAGAGGTGACAGGGGTCCTGTGTGTTGCCAGTTGGAGACTTCTCGGGCCTTGCAGATTTGCAATTCTAATTTTACATAAATGTGATTCTGTTTATGCACATGGTTTCCTCTTAGGCTATTTTCAAAGACCTTTATGATTGCGAAAATTAAGAGAAAGTTACTAAAAGGGTGTTACAAATCTTGGAGATATTTTGACCAACAGATTCAATGATCTAGTGGCTAGCTCACAAATATGAAGACATGATGGCCTGGATGAGAAATGGACACGAACACTGTTTTGAGACTTTTCAAGAGAATTTTGCATATTTATTCAAAACAACTGATCTAAACCAGAGAATGTAGCCAACAGTGCCCAGTTTCTTTGAGATGGACAAGGATTAACAAGATTGACTTTGAAAATATTTTGTTAATGAGCAAGTACTTGAGAAGAAGAAGCCAAGAGCAGATATTAAAATCACTGGGTCACCTTGCAGAGGACAAACAGGAGACTTAGTTGAAAGGAAATACACATTTTTAAAGGATATCCAAGACCTGTTGGATTAAACAGGGGCCAAAAATCATCATAACTTTATTGACATCAGACTCAAGTGGCAAATATTTCTTATAAATATGTGCTCATTTCACAAAATTAAAATTGTACAGCAGCATCCATTTCTCTTAGAAAAGTAACGAGAGATTTTTATAACTGCACTGGATTCTTATTCATAATGATATACGATTTTACTTCATGATTATTTGTTATCTTCATGTTGGTTGTAAAAAGTGTTTTGAAATGGTTTTAGTCATGCCATTTCAACTTCAAAGATTATTGTTTAAAAAATCCACATTTAATCTGCAAAATTTACATGTCAAAAAAGGCTTTTCAAAGTATTTGACCTGTGAAACTTTTTATCATTTTTGTTAATTCGCTAATTGAACCATTCCTCAGTGTAATTAGACAACTAAAACAAGGGGGTTTTCATGAATGCAAAGGGAGAACCCTCTTTAATTCGTTGCAATGCAGACAGCGGCAACACAAGACGTGCTCAACTTTTACCAGTCTGCTGAGCTTGACAGAACTCGTCGAAGTCTCGCGCGTGCAAGGAAAAATTCGAGGGTGCACGCGGGCACCAGGCAGCTTTCCTCATGATTCCTCATTTTGATTGTGTTGAGCTTTAAAAGGAAGACCATAGGTAGTATGAAACTGAATGTGAACCTATATTGAGCCTATATCCATACTTTGAGCGCGTGCAGGGCCTAATTCCGAGGGTGGACTTCGATCTGCTGCAAATTGTCTTGTGCGTGCAGTTGCAACGCTCTGCATGCAGACTAGAACATCAACAGGGCATCATTCCTACATCTTACCTCCATCCTTATGCAAGCAAAGATAAAAAACAATAAAAGGTTATTCAAAGTTATCACCTCAGAATCTTGGCATGTCATGACACAAAAGCTCTGGAATTCCATTTTCACATAAAAAAGTTGAAAGGGTCATCGCACAAGGTTAGGCCCAAAACGCCTGACAACCTAGTTGTACAGTAATTGAAAAACAAGTCTTTAATCTCCATCCAAAGAAAAAAACCAGTGTATCTTTTGCAAATAAGATGTTGTTTTTGCGTTCCTCGTTTGTATCAACATGTTCAGTGAGTAGAAACTGGCTTCCTTTTTTTAATTTTTGTGATAAATTTTTGAATGATTTGTTTTTAGCCGCCAAGTTGCTAGCCTCGTTTACAAGTTCGCCTCCGCCGCGCTCACCGTTAATTTCACCCCTTCCCCTCTAATTAAAACCCAAAATGTGTCACTGCTAACTATCACTTTTAAAACTATATGAGAAAATGAGTGGATTGTGGAAAAGAAAGACGAACAAGGACGGTTTAAGTAACGCTTCATTTCTAACGTACGCAGCTGTACATTAACATAGCTAGAACTGTTGAGATGTTTTGATACTGTGCTATCTGATTAGAACCTTAATTGAATCAGAATGTTTTAGTTAAAGATAAGCCAATGAAGGAAAATCAAGCAATCGCCAATCAGGATGTTAATCAATGTAATCAAGGATAATCTGTGATATAGTCGTCGTTAATCAATCAAATCTTGTTTCATGCTTCACTGACAATCCAAAGAAAAAGGCGAACATTTGTAACCAAACAAGCCTAATTCAAACATTTAACCTTCAATCACCTTCCCAGGTAAATTCAATTTTGCATTCACGAATAGCTGATGAAAATCCACTTATATAAATTTGAGAGCGCTTTATGTTTTTGTGATCAACATGGCTACCACAGTCCGAGGGCTCCTCTCTTACTTCAACTTGCCTGGGGCTGTTCAGATCAAGTTCGTCATCATCTAAGTACGCAACCACCCATGATAGAATACCCTACGCCAAGGCAAAACATATACAGCATGATCAGACGATCAAGACCTATCAAGAACACTTGAATCTAGAAGATTACTCCATTTGCCCATTTCTAGTAGGAACTAAAATAACATCTTTCTATCATGCAAGATAGTCATTGGTGGCATTGGTTTCTCGTGGGACCTGAAGCGGCCATACTTCATACACTTTTAAAGCAATGTTTGTTATGTTCTTCTTTTGCCCCCTTGCTAATTATGTTGCAACTGAGTTCTACTCAATCGCTCGGTAAAATATTACATTGAGGAATAAAAACTTTAGCTACTGTATCATTTCAACTTAACTATTATTTACAGCATGAAGTATCTACTTTAGCAGCATGATTAGCGAACGTTGATCAAATATTTATAACATACTTGCTACGACACTTTAAATCCATTCTCGTTCTAGATAATTTCATGAACTGAAATCCGCAAGTTCATGAAGCATCTTAGAACAAACTAACTCCTTACTAGCTATCATTAGCAGCATGCTATCAGGTTTCAATATGAACTGCACATCATCACAGCAAACATGAATCAAAAAGTCTTGCAGTACATACTTATAAAGTATTACATATCAAGAGTTTCTTACCAAGATACTCTGGCTTTTATTCTTGTAACTCAAATCTTCGTGTTGGAGAAATTGCGTAGCATGAGTATTATATTGGGGTCTTTTGAGTAATCTATGAATAACGATGAAAAAGCAAGCGGTTAATGTAAACAAACTTGTAAACAATTAACCTCTGACTGGTTAAGACAACTTACTCTATGTTTTATGATGTGCAGATATTTAGCGCATTGCCAATGGTCTTCCCTCAGTCTTGTTGAACAATAGTAGATCGGTAGATCTACCGGTTGAGTCACTTCGAAGGAGGAATATGACACAATGCTTCAAATGTATTGATTAAGTACTGTTTAGAAACATTTTTTCCGCTACATGTCCGTGAGACCTTTCAAGGCTTGTACACCGAGTTACAGGAAATACCTTGATGATATTTCTCGCTAACTGGTCTAATGCAGCATAAATTTCACGAAACCCTCTGAGAGCATGTTAGGGTGATTGGTGCAGTCTCCTTAAAGCTATTTTAACAACCAATCAATCAACCAATCAATCAATCATTCAATCAATCAATCAATTAATCAATCAATCAATCAATCAATCAATCAATCAATCAATCAAGCAATCAATCATTCAAAGTATAGCAACTTGCTCAAATCCTGTTCAAGTACGAAAAACAGAACCAAATGGGGATTAGGTACGAGTGTCTTTCTGAAGATCTGGAGCAAATCAGGGGGGGACAACAGCAAAGAGGATCTTTTCAGAGGTGGTCAGGTTTTCTCATTGAGCCCCCTGTTCTTATTCATAACTTTTCTAAAGACCAAGCATCATTAAAGTGATAGACGGAGGCTCAAGAGTAAAAACTTAGTTATGCAGTAAACCCCATTAACAAAAATTGGCACTTAACGCCACCCTTATCTTGTCAAATTTCAAATTTACTATAGACAGCTAATAAAAGTGGATTTGTTTAGAGAATTGGACGTAACGATGTACCTAGCTGTCTGGAGCAAAAACGACTGGCAGGCCTTAGTGCGATTCACTTGAGACGTTACCCAATGTTTGAACAATATATCTCTTTATTTTAGACTTATCATGAAAATATCAATGCGTCAGTGTATATATGAATAATGGTCAGATATTTAGCAAGTTTCAAATAGGCCATACGCCTTTGCTTTCATACGCCGATATAAGCATTGTTTACCTTTGTAAAGGTAGCCCCCGTTCTTCTCTAAGACTAAACTATAATTACGAACTATGAGCAGTACAAAATCACTATGGTAGCTGAGTCTGAAGCCGGAGGAGTGTCCTTGTTACGGGAAAGAGGTGTTCCGGGCCAATAGCAACCGAAAATCGCATACATTTTTCTCCTGTTGGACGGAGGACGTCAGCGTTTCAATGGGGCAGATACTTGGAAAGGCAGAAGGGAAGAGCTAAAAGGGGATTTTTTTTCAACAAATTTAAATCATTTGATCAATCTACCCTGACCCCTTATCAAGATCATTATTTTAACAATATAGGAGTTTATTATGATCAAGTGGCCAATTTTTAGAACTAGAGCATTATTGATAGTCAAGAAATCTCTATCAACGCCAACGTAGCCTGCTGCTAATTTCTTGCGATTAATTGATTGACTGATTGATTTATTGATGAATTGATTGATTGGTTAATATGTTGATCGATTGATCGACCAATGATTGACTGTTTGATTGATTATGACTGATTGTTGCTTTTCTTCACAGGCAACAAGCATAATTGTCATGATCATCATAAGAAGGTGTTGTCTTGACTTTCCAAAAGGCTAGAAGATGCGCTTTCATACAAACTAGGCCTTGATAAATATGCAAGTAACGTGCTTGAATGAAAATGCATGGAATAGTTTTTCTGTTATGTTATTACATGAATGATATCTAATGAAGATTCCATTTCATGCATGGTGGATAAGTTTAAAGATTATCTCCTAGAGATGGCAGATAAATTTTATTATCTTAATAAGATAGGACGACCTCTGAACCAGATTGGCTACAATAAGTACAATAACAGGGCAATAGGCTACTCACATCGACCAGGGCTATGGTGCATAATACGATGTCTAACCGCAATCATTGTAGTTATTTCACAAATAATTGCTAAATCCAATACTTGCATTATCTAAGCTCAAAAATCACCAGACGTGGATGATATTAGAGTGGCTAAACAGGGGTTTGTTAATAACATTATATTTATCTCCAATCTTAGTTATTACCTACGGAAACCTGAATAACACGTGTAGGATTGGCCCTGCGGGTGAGCAGAGCAGAACTCTAAGGATGGAGGTTGCAGGCAGTTCTGTTTAACCATCGTATCTTATAAGGTGGATGGGTGAGCCAATCCATGCTTGCTCTGCATTTCTAAGGTGAGGGAAAACAAAGGGACATCTGGAGAACTTCAATACAAAAAGGCAATTGCGTAGAAAAGAAAGGAAAACAATAGTAAATTAATTTTTAAGGGTATGGAAACATTTGCCCCCATGGCCTTCCCCTGCTGCATGCATCTCTATAAAAACTAACATGTCAAATTGAAGGAGGTCGATTGAAAGCTGCTTTGAAAGATAGTGGAAATGTTGAAAGATGTGTGAAGATTGAAGCAAAGTAATGGTTTTAACACTGATTATAAATTTACATTGAATTGAATCGAAAATTTGTTTCCGATGAACGAGGCTAAGTATCATAGTCTAGGTCTTAAATGGGTCAATACGAAAAGTTTTTAAGGACATCGAGATAGAATTGTAATTCAAGCATTTGGTGGAGAAAACTCTGTAAAAAAGAAATGGTGCGGCAAGGTTTCCGATGGCAGTTTGAAACTATTCTCGGCTTTTTTCGGCTTTTCTCGGCAGCTCTCGGTAGGCACGATTTTAAGCAGTAAAGTAAATGATTGAATGACACGTTGAAAGAAAGATGAATCTTAATGGGAACATTCGATGAACGACAACCAACTGTTAACACGATTTCCTAAGCTCCTTAGATAACGCAATATTTATCTAGATTTCAATTGGGTTTGAGGAAGTGGAATTATCATTTAATAAATAAGTAATTTGACCAACACATGAATTTTTAATTTATCAATCTTGTGGAAAGTTAAAACATAAGACAGGAAGACTAACATTTTCATGTATTCATTGCATTTTAAACAATTCATTGTTTCCTTTGACTTACTGTTTAACAAAATCGTCTGCAAATACTGTGCTTTCAAAACCTCCATATTGTAAAGCACTTCCAATTAAAAAAATTTCATCGATTTTCATTCTAACCATGCACCTTCAAATGACATCGTTTTTATTATGAAATGACCTTAGTAGCCCTGTGATGACCCAAGTAATGACCCACACTCGTCATTCATTGGGCGCCAATTAGTGTCACCGCTCCATAAATGCAAGGAAATGCGTTTGATATATGCACCTTGCCAACAAAAAACTCAGTCCCGTAAACTAAACCTTTGATAGCAGAAGAAGAAATGCATCTCATAGAGATGTTCTCATAGACATACTGTAATACATATGCAATAAAGGACCTCAAAAACACGAGAAGACCGGTTTGCAGAATATGGCCGATCTTGACAAGATCTTGGTTGCGCCAATAGTCCCGCACCTCAGGTGCGGGTGCGCAAAAACCTTGCAAAAATTGCGAGGTGCGCCCCTGCAGTATGGGTACCACTGCACAACCATAAAAATTTCAAAATCTGAGGGGCGCCCAGGTGCGCTTTCTTAGGCATTGAAGAGTTATCTTGGGTTCGCCATTGCCATACTTTGCACCCTGGCCAGAGGATGCATATCGAGTCGAACAAGCGATGAATTTCCTTACAAACATGCCTTCAATAAAAAGTCTATATTCCGATAAATAGATTATTCTCAAAGCATTATCCTCAATACCGACAACTGTAGTAACTCCTTTACTTCTTGTAAAAAATGTCTGCAAATGTAATTAACTTAGTTATTATCCTTTCTGTGTGGTTATTCGAATAATTAATTGAAATATTTCAGCCAAAAAGAATGATTTGATTAAACTCAACTTAATCATATTCACTTTGAAGCCCAATCAAATCTAATCGAGTCAATCATCATTAAATCAACAATTTTGTTCAATTCATATTGACATAAGCCCACCAGCCAGTTGAAGGGGAGAAACCAATTGTCTTCGGATTCCATCGGAAAACAACTTTACAATAGTTTCTATTCAGTCGTTTTTGCACATTTTTTGCTATCGTTTCCCAAATCTCAAAATTGAAAAACAACTGCTGAAATTCACGTAGTGTGATTTTTGTAACCAGAATGTTGATAAAAGTCCGGGTCAATGTTAACGTTTCTATAAAAATCATTTTAATTAGAAATATTTGAATTGATAGAGCCTTTGCTGTAGCACCATCTGTTCATTTGGCTTTAAGCCCCCGCATTCTTCGTGGGGTTTAATCAGGGATTTGTTTGAAAAATAGTTCCTAATTGCCCTTGTTAGTACCTAAATATAAAAACTTGAGAACGGTTATCAGTTCAGCTGCTGCAGAGCCGTGTTTTCAAAAGTCAATTAGCCATTGATAAACGTTTTCCGCCATTTTCGGCTCGCTGCTTGCCCAGCGCCTCGCCATGTTCATCGCTTCCGTCAAAGCGGCTTAAACTGCGTCGGCAAGAATTTGTCAGCTGGGAATAAAGTCATTGTGGATCGAAAGCGGTAACTGAAAGTTAAGTCTGTTTTACACAGTATGCGCTCCATCTTACTGTGGGTTAATCATTTTGTTCCTCGCTTCACCGTTTCTGTCAAAAAAGTGAGGCGAAAGATGGTTTCATCCACAGGGTGTAGTGTTAAAGTCGTCTGTTACACAACAAGACAAGGAAGGGGACCATAATTATGAAAACAAGCGCAAAACAGAACGAGAGGCAATTGCTTTCGGCTACCTTCATGCTACAGGCATCTCAGCGCCCAATGATGTATTCTCCGTCATCACTCTTAAGAAGCCTAATATGTTTGGACGAAATACAGGTGTACTCTTGACCAATCTTTGCATTTACATTAAAATTACTATCGCTCTACTACTACAAGTAAATAGCTGTGACTTGTGGTCTAATGTGTAGTTGATGTATCGTATACCGTTCCCAGCAGAGATTCCTCACAGCAGCCACCAGTGCCAACATAAACCTCTGCACAACGTGTTTTGGGATTTTTTCAGTTGCTTCGATTCGATTCGGGGTAATTCATGTTATATTTACATTATTTAAAGATAATTAAACATAAGCAAAAATAAATGAATCGATTGGATCTAGAATATTCTAGAACTTTGAAAAAAAATCAAAATAATCTAAAGCCATCCATAAACTTAAAAGTTCACAAAACGGAGTATTTTCAATTGCTCTACTTTTCGATAAACCAGAAATGGGATTTGAAATATCAATGATACAAACGTCTTGAAGTTCGAAAAAACTTTTGTTAGAAACTTGAATTTTCTCTATTATTATGCCAACCACCTATTGCAACTTCCTCTAGTTATGAAACTCAATTAATTTGTCAGGTAGTAAACATTACTTTCATACCTTAGAAACATTTCATCGTTGGCTTAAACTCCTCCTTTCAAACTCTAATATCATTTGTTGAATCAATGCATGGAGTGACCGAAATAATTTTTTATATCAGTTCTTGAAACAGATGCCCGCGAACTAATCGCTTCTTAAATTATTTACAACTTCTCTTGCACAATTGTTTCTAAGTTTCACAGCTCAAGGTTAAATACTTGTCTGTCTACATTTTAAGTGCTTGCCATGTCAATCTCGACTTCTAATACAACCAGATAATGAGGAAGAGAATACACCTCAGCCAGTAATGATAGCAAAGTGATTAACTACACGGGTCCCAAGTTAGAAACATTGGAGTTACCATAGAAACAAGAAGTGTTTGATCTTAGGCTGCAAGCAACAATGAGTGTTACCTTGAGACGACCACATTCTCTTCACCCTCGTAGAGAGGGGAACTAGCATTTTGGAAACTGAAGATTTGGAAAATTATCTCTGACAATCATTCTAAGCTAAAACATAAAGGTAGATGTGAAAATCAGCCATTAATCAAATCCTCGACTGATTATCAACATAAGTAGGGCGAGGAACTATAAGGTGCCAGGGAAAAGTATGGGAAAAAGTATTAGTTTCTAAGAGTTACAGTGAAGCTGTTGAAGGGCAATTGGTGTGACTGTTGTGTTTGAGAAGGAGAACCAGCAGCTTACTGTTTTGTTGAACATATGAGAAGGTGCAGATTGTTTCAAACGCAGGTGTTCTCTAATGAGATATTGGAAACACTTCAAAGTTGGGGCAAAAGCGAGAAGGGGCACCATGTCTCAGAAACGGGAGCACCGTTCCAATTGCTCTAAAGGCAAATACTTAAGCAATGGAGAAGGTGCTCCCTAAACGCTCGTTGAACGATCTTGAATAATTGCATGCTTTGAAGCTTCAATAAAAAAGCAAAATTTCTAATCTTTTCAAAAGACTATGTAGAATGTAAAGATGTAGGCTCAGGGCCAAAGAGGAAATTGAGCACATAGATTCACCACACCCCCTCCCCTTCGGTATCATTTCTCTTGTTGCTTACAAATGTTCAGGGATTTATCAATAATCTCATGATTGAAATATTGTTCCTAAGTAAGTCTTTAATCAACTCTGACGTACCTGTATATTAGCAGGAAAATCCGCAACAAGTTTCAATTGTAATACAGTGAATGCTTTAAATACAACACGATTACAGCTTTGTTTAGTTTAATTTGTGAAAAGATTTACTCTGATTGTTTCTCAAAATCCACGCAAAATCTTGCAAAGTACGTAACATAATCTGCAACGTACTTTAGCTGCAAATATTGGACAATTTGATACCAGGAATGCTGATATCAAAACAACAGTCTGGAAATAGATGCAATTGAAACCAATCTATTGAAGTATTGCAATTCATATTATGCGGCTCAAGGTTCCTCGCAGTTGCTAGTGTTCTGTGACTTCCACTAGCATGATTGGCGAGAGGGTTTGGGGTTCGCATTGGGGTATACAGGTTTCATTATGTTAGAGCGGGACACGAGGGTTGTTTGTGCAAATTCTACAGCCCAGCAGAGGGCATCCGACGATTGGGGGCCTGGGATCCTTGGCCCCCCTCCCCCACATTTTTTTTGCAAATTATGCTTTTATAAGGCAGCTCATCATCTTTTGCCGTGCTAATTTTTTGGCATCGTAGCTTGGCCTCCTTCTCTTTTGGTCTCGTCGGAGGCCCTGCAAGCATAAGACAGTTTTGCAGTTGGGAAGCTAAACAGTGTCCTTGAATACAAAACGTAACAATCCTACATCCAGGTGAAATTGACGGAGCACCAATCATTGCTTTCAGACCCGAGGAAGATGGAGCACATTTTTTGTACTCTCGCAGTAGCCTTCAAATTGTATCATACAATAGCAGCAGAATATAATTAAATAATGTCATTATCAATCTATCTTCGAAGATTTGCTTTTCTTTGCGTTTTTGCTATCAGAACTTCCAAAAAACACAATTAAAAATATACTTTGTATGAAATTCAGACTTGTCATTTGCCGTTTGTCATTTTTCCAATCGCAACACAATAAAAATTCCATGAGCA
The DNA here is from genome assembly GCA_964019065.1 of Catostylus mosaicus. NCBI lineage: Eukaryota > Metazoa > Cnidaria > Scyphozoa > Rhizostomeae > Catostylidae > Catostylus > Catostylus mosaicus. The sequence continues at coordinate 14,719,138 of OZ025188.1, read as the reverse complement.
GAAAGCATTCACTAACTTACATTGATGCTCTCAAATATATTTGTTTACGATTTCGTATGACCTAATAATCTAGACATATCAACAAAATCCTTTTTAGATTTATTTACATAAATAGTATTAAATGCATTGACAACACGATCGGATAATTTCTGATAAAATTTCGGCTTGTTTTTAACTCATACATTACATTATTGAATTATTTCTTCGGTTAATTTCCCCACGATCCGTCGCTGAATCTTACGTACTCATTCCTTTAATCAAATTTCTCGAATGAATGTCCTCAGTTCGATTCGTTCTATTAGAAGTTAAAGGACAAGAAATTTTAATTCATCGATGCAAATTTGGTTGCCACTCCATAACCGTAGGATGATAGTTGATGTAAGCTAAACACAATTTGTAAAATAACCCAGGAACTGGATAGTATTACGATGGAAGATTGCCAGCTCTAAGGAAATTGCCTAAAATGAAATATACCGCTTCGAGTGTGTACAGAATATGAATTGGAGACAGACAACAAAGTAAGGTTCTTTTGGTACTAAAACCAAATCCCCCTTTGTCCCCTAGTTGCTTATGGGGAAGGGGGTGACCCCTGTACATCCCTATGCCCTAAAGTCCTTATTTACGCCATTGTTAATCAATCCAATTTTAGTCAAATTCGCTATCGTCGTAGTCCCCCGCCCTCTTTGCAGCTGTTACCCTTAAATATTCAAGAATGAAATTCCGCGTTAAACAATAAATAACTAAATTCAAACTCATGCCCGTTAGAAATATTAAATAAAATTAAGATAAGAGGTGTCGATAACGTTGTTTTTAATTTGAGGAACACAGTTCTAAGTTAATCAACACCTGCATGAAGCATTTATCTAACAGCTTCATCATCTGCAACTGTTATCATTTGTAGTCATATTTATGTTTCAGACATCTTCATTTATCAACTTCCATTATACCACACGCTAGATACATAAAATTTTAATTCCTCTACCTATTAAATTAGAATATTGGAGCTTTCTGATGAAGATTCGAGGCTAGTTATTAAGTATCTCTTACATCTTCAAAACAAGCCTCAGACATTGATCAAATTAGACTATATTTGTTACGCATTTTTAAATGAGAAAAATTAATCTGAGTCGTCGCGACCCAATGTCACTAGGAGGGGTGTATGATGAGGAATTTGCCAACAAGATGGGCGTGGCATATTCGATAGGGTGTGGCCCTAGGCCCTCTAAAGGTTTTGTTTACAGATTGCAACTTTGCTTGAACTCGGCTGAGGCAAACGTAAGTAACATAAAAAAAGCAGAATGAAAGAACAGTAAAATTTACCGACACCAACAGCTTAAAACCTGAGATTTGACGACAGATCCTTATTCAGGTGGGAATGGTGACTCCCCAAAACCCCCACTATGGCCCTGAAAGCAATACTGCACCATCAGGACTCATTAAGCCCCAAATGGTAATTTTGCACTTGAAGATTTAGCCTTTAACTGGTTATTTTTCAATTGACGCCCCTGAGGCTAATGTCATGAACTTATAATCATTCAGCCAATTGTAACTGACTGTCTTTCCGAGGTCTTCAGTATGTGCTTAAGCAAAGACCCGAGGGCACACATTCCTGAGCCCAAGTCCTCGTCGATTTAACGAGCAACTCGAGTCGTGAACCGAATACAACGGCTAAAAAATATGTTGCTTTCCAGTTTTGTTTGACGCTTTTAATTCTAAACCTTTAAAACTAGCTAAACAATTTCCGTTAGTTTGGAGCAAGGTGAAACAATTCACAGAAGAATAGAGGCAGACCCTCATTACAAAATGACAAGACAATAATGTCAAGCATGAGAAATTTAAAGGAGCAGAAAGAGAGCTCAAAGAGATCAACTACCCCCCCCCCTCCCTACAACCCTAAAGACCCCTTAAGAATCAATGCATCACAGTGATGCATCAGAAACGAACACTTCCGTAACAATGTATCATTTAAAATGTGTTGAGAAAAACCAGTAAAATATTCGTCTGTTTGGAAACGTTCCCTGGGCGGTTTAACTTAGAGAACAGAGTATACGTCTTAGAAGCACATCCCATTCGGCAAACCTTCTCAAAATAACAATATATATCAGGTTTGGTAAAGCTAGAGACGCAAAGGACTCCAGAGCAAGGTTGCACCACCGTGAATAATAATGGCAAAACAAACCAAGATGAAAGAATTCACCCGTATCTGATGATAAGAGGGGCAAATGCCCCCTGTTGTAGGCTCCCTTGGGGTCACTGACACATACTGCCGATAGACTGGGGGTCAAAAAGCAGTGATATAATAGAGAATAAGATCTTAAAAGCTTGAAAGGGCTACTTACTTGAATTAGAAAGAAATCATCATTTACTCCTTCACCACAATACCGAACTCTATCAAGCAGCAAAGGATATCACGAATGGTTTTGTACAGCAGCAATCATTCCGTTTGGTTGATTACAACCTTCCTGCAACCAGCAACGGTCAAGAAATGTCCAACAAAGATGGTGCCGCTGGAATAAGACGCACTGTCGTACATGCTTAACTCACAACACTAAATTGAAGAGAGATGAGATCTAGACAACTACGATCTCCATGAAATCAGTAGGCATCTTCCTATTTCAGAGGTAATTATTGATTTTAAATGAGAGGAAATAGCCTTGCTCTTTATTCATAAGAATAACATTGACCCTTACGTGAATGACCTGTTTTATGATTTTCCATCTTTTCAAAGCTCTTTCAGCGCTAATCAGTTAGAAATCTTGCAGAGTTTTGTTGGGGGATTATTTTTCATAACAATTTTTATTTTGTGTATTGTTAAGTCACCTAGTGATGCTCCTCCTCACACCTAAGTGGTTTACCGGCCTTATTCGCGAATACACTGCACGCAGTAGGGAACCATTCGCCATGTTTCCGTTCAATACGTTGTAAAACCATGGCTAGTTTAAGAGTTTAAGCCATAGCAAATTTCAACCTCCGTTTTGTCTTGATCTCGAGACAAAAATGTTGGTAGAATGCCAAGGGCAATGAAAAGATGAACGAAAAATGGAAATTGTACTAGTGTAGTATTGCATTACATTGCATGACATTGCATTGTTTTGTATTGTATTGTATTGTATTGTATTGTTTTATATTGTATTGTATTGTATTGTTTTATATTGTATCGATTGTATTGTATTGTATTGTATTGTTTTGTATTGTATTGTATTGTTTTATATTGTATTGTATTGTATTGCATTACATTGCATTGTATTGTATTGTATTGTATTGTTTTGTATTGTATTGTATTGTTTTATATTGTATTGTATTGTATTGCATTACATTGCATTGTATTGTATTGTTTTGTATTGTATTGTATTGTTTTATATTGTATTGTATTGTATTGCATTACATTGTATTGCATTGTATTGTATTGCATTGTATTGTTACGTGGTGCCAAACATGATACAAATAGCAATATTCCTAAATCAACCCCTGATTCTGTATCCCGGTGATGTAATTTATCCATTGCAGTCTTTCCATTATTTAGGACGCAAAAACTTAAGTAAAAACAGAATTGTTTTCAAAAAAGCTCGGATATTTCAGCATCATAAAAAGTCTCTACAAATATTTAATTGCTTTAGGTACTTTTACTATGTTGTGGTTTACTTTCTTTAGTTCAGGAAAATTTTCATATCACTTATTTGTCTTGCATACCTTCATTCTATTCTGCTTGCAACAATTATTTTATAAAAGTGACACAATATGACTTTCTCTATCCTGCTTATCATAACAGCGATCTATTATAATTTAGCAATTATCATCGCATGAACAGCATTATTTTTATTACCTCAATTGAACTACCAACTGTAATTATTCTTACTTCACTCAAGTTTTCTTCCATGCATCTATTGCCAACTGCCAGCCACTACGTCTGTTTCATTGCAGACTTGTCACTTTGAGTCTATGCTACTGCACACAATGGCGTTATATGGTTTTAATAAATTTTAATTTCAGCAATAAAGATCATTGGTCCATTCACATTGGTGAAATCCGTTTGTAAAACCAACTGAGCCCAGAAGCTCAGTCTGTCTAGGCTGCAAAGCTGGCATGCACGAACGTTTGCACACAGATTTCTGCATTTAGTTCACCATTATTGTAAGATGTGAAAGGGTAAATAGAAGACAATAAAGATTGGCAAGATTTGCTCAAAGATCAAGAAAGATCGATCTTCTCTCTAAATAACGTCCTTAATTTTATAATATTTTATTGCTTCATTATTTTATGCATTATTAGGATGATTAATTCATGTTTGTTCTTTATTAACATACGGGAAAATTTAATCCTTAAGTCTCTAATTTTAGTCTCAGTAACGACTTTGAAGAATTGAGAATAAAGAAGAATTGACGGGAAAATCCCTCTGGTAAAGAGAACCACGGAAATGCAAGAACGAGAGAAAAATGGAGAGTCTAAAAAAAGAATGTTAAAATGTACCACAAAGAATGAATCAATGGCAATGATATCTTCAAGCATCAATTACATTGGTCGATGAAGAGTTGCGCTTAAATGTGAAATGTAAAATGGAGTAGATAGGACCAATCAGTCATAGAAATTTCAAATGATCCCTTCAATGTTAGCCTGTTTTTTTTATTGGCGCCCATTACACCTCAAAAACATTTCAACCAAAGTCACATCTCTTTAAAAGTGAGGTTTAGCATCTCACAGTTATTGAGCTGTAAACAAAGGATCAGGGGTTGCGAATCCCTTCTTCTTTTAACGAGTATAGAGCTGGGTATTAAGACGAAAGGGTACATTTTGGGAAACCTTAACAAAATTGTCAGCAAGACATCCTTTACCCTTTTTTGTTATTTTTACTAGCTTCACACCACGCCCCTTGAGTTTCATCTCTGCCCAATTGTTGATTCAAGAGTAATTGATGCCAAACTTAATGAGCCACGCCTCTTACTACTCTACTAACCTTGCATATCACACGCAACGCCAGCACACGAAGGATAATGCCAACTCATTTTCAATCATAGTGTTATAGGTACAATGATGGATTGAAACAGGCATAAGATAACACAGATATTAGCCTTGTACTGACTGCAGACATACATCTCTTTGCAAACCAGAATAGAAGGAAGGATTAGGTAACGGTGATTGCGATTCTAAAAAAACCACCCCATTGCGTCCTCTTAAATGGCAGTTAATTCAGCTATCTTGAAATCACTATAATTAATTTTAGAAGGATTTGCATGAAGCATGTGAGAATGAAAAGAGGATCGATTCATAAGAAGCTAAAAGGTGAAATAATAGTTCAAGTCTGTTCTTTTGTGAAAGGTTAAGAAACGAGCCGTCGGAGCTCACGAGGGATCCTATTAACGTACTTGCCTTAATTATGTAGGAATCACGACAGCATGGCTGAGATAATACAAGGGCTTATCGTTGTCATGATATGGTATTGGTGTCAGGCAAAGTTGAATGATTGAATGAATCCTTCTGGTTAGGGTAGAGTCAACTATATAGAAGCTTATAACAACACAATTTGCTTTTAGCTATCATAATGATTAGGGTAGGGCCAACTTTATGGAAGCAAATAACAACTCATTTTGCTGCGAACTATCAAAACCGTGAAGGATTTTTTTAAAGCAATAGACAATACAATGCCACACAGTTAACGCCATGTTACAATCTCAATGATTTATCAAATTTGAGAAGATAGGCCTCAAGACGGCTTAGCACTTTTTGATTGCTGAGGACCCCAGGCACCCAAATTAAAGGTGAAGCCGTGTCGATGGGGGCCTGCTGCTATACATTTAGTCCCGATTTATCCCCTTCCTCATTTACTAAGGCATCATATCTGGCATTTTGGCAGCTGAGTGCAGCTCTGCCATCAGTTCACGTTCTAAGATTGTAATCGGGTGAGTAGAAGTACCCTTAGGTTAAAGGAAATGAATTTCAATGGAAAATGCCTTCTTATTTGCTAGATATAGGGAGCACGAGAAACATTTAGATATAAGGAAAAGGTACTTGCTAAACATATATCTTTGACTTGAAGATAGTGGTGGTTAACGGATTGCCCAAGCTCAAGCTAAATGTAGACAGATAAATTCGTAACATTTCATTGGAGTTTTGAGGGTTTATTAGTTCGTCGAATACATGATTCTGCAAACTGTAGAAATCAACGATGAGCGGATTTTTTAAACGACGATTTCTGCGCATTCACATGATCAGGAAGAAACCATTGAAAGGTCACGCACGAGTTCAAGAGTCATCAATCACTTTAGAGTTATGAATCAAAAGACAAAAATCAGTATATGGTGTTAAAGATCTTTAAAAAGATAAGTAGATGATAATGAAAAAGATTATGGATTTTAATAAAGCAGTTTAGTACAATCAACTGGATTTACAACCCATTTTAAACTTCTTTCACGCATCCTGTGAATATAATGTTTAAAACACTTACAGCAAGTCCATCAACAGTAAAGGGGCATTTGGGGTACAATAAAGGGGCTTCAGGTTCCCACTTTCCCACTCAAAACTAACCTACTTGCATTTCAAATTTTACTATGTAAACTGGTTGTTACCTGTTCACCATTTTACATAATTAAATTTCAAATGCAAGTAGGTTAGTTGTGAAATAGTGATGTTGGCAAAACGAATTTTAATCATTGCACCAAATAACATGGAATGATCTCATCGAAAAACTATCTGCAAAACAAAACAGATCACTTCAAGGCTACAAGCACGTCATCTTGCAAAACGCCAAAGTTAGATATCAACATAGTTGTTTGTAGATATTGTTCCACATTTCTACAGCTGTGCAAAAAAAGAATCACGAAATATTTTGATGCAAGATCATGACCGAGGCCAGCCAAACATTTCAAATGAGAATTGATGTTGGAAAGCGAGCCAATATATGAAGACAAAGATAAACTTGCTACCAAAACTCAGGTTAAATTGCTTACATGGACAACATTCTTGAGTAAGACGGGATTTAGTTCTGATATGTGGAAACCAGTGGCAGACTGGCTTAGAATTGCTCAACGGCAATGGAGAACTAAGTTGGGCTCTTTTGGGTATGGCGTGAAGTTAGGGCGTGGTTGTGAGAGTCACTGAGCTTCTTGATTTGGACTATGGTTTATTTGCAATATGCTATAACAGTTAATATAATGACAAATTTTACTTTTACTTTGTTTGCATATAAAATTTGGAAGCGATTCCCAAGGGGGCCTTTTTCATCAAAAGGCAACAAACAAAGCCCCCCCTGCTGGATATGACGCGTTGCCGATTTTGCCGTGAAATGTTGATAGAGAGGGAGCTTACCAGACAGGGGTACGTTATAAGGGGGGTTTATTTCTCTTTAATTTCTCTTAGCAAAAAACTGATTTATTAACTGCCATTTCAGTCTAGACTTAATAAGTTATGCTAATTCGCTATACTTTTCCGGTCCTCAGAAATCGCTTTAAGTTTCCGGGATATCAGGAATTGAAGTAACTCAAAAACTGTTGTTAAAGTCTTCACTGGTCAGCGCACCACTCCCAGCGAATCGTTTACTTTTGTCTTCATAACATTTTCGATAAGATTTTAGGGGATGAGATAGCTTATAAATGTATCCCATTTTTCTCTTGATTTTTAGGCTAATTGTGTCACAGTTCATCCCTAGGTACCATAGAAGTGAATGTGAATTTTAAAAGATCCGAAAAGAGCATCTAGCAACAGGTGAAGAGACAATGTATAGGCCATAGTTTGAAAAATAATCAAAAAAGCACCTGCTATAGCAATGGAGGAAATAGACACAATAACAGGATATAAATCTATGTTTGTATCTTTCTATAAGTTTTATTAGTGGCAGACGTCACTTATTAATGTATATACTTAGCCTCAGTTTAAGGTGAAATGAGAGCAAAAGTAACTAAAGAGAGAAATTATACAAAAGTTATGGCTTTATAATGAAAATACGAATGAAATTGGCAAACATCACATCTGTAAAAACCTCTCAGAAACAGCGACAAATGAAGATAATGGAGTGTTTTGTACCCTTTAACTACTCTAGATTCTCTATGGATGGATCTATGAATGAGAGCATCTTGTAAGAAATGGAGTAGACGATTTGTAGCACAGTTCATAATTGTTCGGAAAGATAAAAAACACTAGCAAAAATCATGAACCATGATCAAAAGCAATTTAAAGAATGAATTAACAAATGTTGAAACATCCTCACCGTTGATTAACTCTGTTTATCCTTGGATCGTTTGAGCAATGTTCACGTTATCAAAACTGAAATGCTAAATGCTAGGTCACTTTGTAACATCTGCATCATGTACATACGAAGGTGCAGGTGTTAGCAAAGAAAGCATTTGGCAAAATGTTCCTACGCTTAATATGCAAAAAAACATGAATGCAAAAGTTGTATTTTTAACTGAATTTAGAAGCTGAGGTTTAAAGAACCTTGATAGTTGGACAATGAGTTGGACAATGCCAGCATAGAAACAAAAGAAATTGGTTTTATACAATAAAGTACAAAGGTAAAAGTATTACCTAGAGTATGCCAGTGAGGGAAAAAATTTTCGATCGTCGTCCAGCGAAAACGTGCAGAAGAGGTGCTTGTGCAGATATGTACCTGTCATGCGCAGAGCAATTTTGAAAATAATGGGTTTTATGCAGTTACCCTAGCCCTAACCCTATTAAACCGATGGTGACCCTAACCATGACCCTGACCCAGAATATATAGTATTTTACAGAGTTTAATAAAGTTGTTGCTGTGTGTAGTTTAAGATTACATCGTGGCGACCTTGAAGAGATTTTTCATCCCCATCCGATGTTTTTTAGTGATATCGAAATGGGAGGTATTAAAAAAGAAACAATCCAACTGAAATTACATTTTCCAGTCTCCTCCTTCTTCTTTTTAATGGGTTGATAGTGAATTAAGCTTAAACAAATAAAATTGAAGAGGGAGACATCTTTGCCCTTTAAAATGAAAAGGTGACACCGTTCTCACGACATTCTTTACTGGTTCAATGGGAAGCTATGCCAGCGTAGCCGATGTATTATCGAGACAAACAAACAAACACCAACAGGCCTGCCATCAGGGTAAATGGTCCTAAGAGTAAAAAGGTAAACAGTCCTTGAAATCTCACCTCCTTTATTTGCACAGTGTGTCTGGTACCCAAATGCGTTTCATCGACTGTTTTGAACAATCCTCGATCTCTTCCTTTCTATGTTACAACTTAATGATATTTTCCAATTCAAAAGGGGGTGTTGCCACTGGTATAAAAGCCAGGAAATTTCTCTCCTATTTTTAAAACTACATCAAACAGTATCCAAAATTTCAAGAATCACTCCTTTTTTATCTTGTATTTTGAAGCTTGAACAATCTTTAGATTATTTATAATTTGAATTTAACGCCACTGCTCGACTCTCTTTGATTCACTATTCTTTAACAGAAAATCAACCCTGCTTACCTTCACATGGAATTTAAAGATCATTGCACGCCTTTCTTGCTTGCTCCAGTGCCTCCTCCACCAAACTTCTCGTGGATGACCCTTCTACCCTTCCTCTACGCACAATACCAACTTTTCTCTGTGAAATACACCCTTCTCATTTTCCACTGAAGGTCCGTCGACTTTGATTTCGCCAACTTTCCTGTTTTCCTACGTTGTCATACTGCATAAATGAAAGAACGCTTTTACGTTTTGCCATTCGACTGTCTTGTACCTTATTGACCCTTTCAAAATCTTGACCCTGTTTCCTGTAGAGAATCAATGTGACAGTTCATGGCTCTTTATTCTTGTTTTTCTTCTTTACAAACATCAAAATACTTACTTACCAAAAACCATCAAGTTAACTCGTTGGGTCATTGTATTGATGATGATCAAAGTGATTATCATTGGTGGTCCAATTTAATCAATGAGATTATTGTTCACTAAAAATTTCAACCATATGAAGTAACACAAGTAATTCGCATTGGAGCATATTTACATCATCTGGCATACCATATAATATCAAAGAATTGCTTTATATGATGGTCTCCCTTTTAATGTTTTGGGCTTAAACTGGGGTCTTTTGAGGGATTTCAAAGAAACTGGGAATTTGTGTTAGGGCCTAGATCCAAGGGGAAGTTAAGACATTTTTTCATGTTGAGGTGGGAATATTAATAATTATATTCGAAAGAAACAAGGGTTCACATATTGCTATCATTGGTGATTTTGCAGTTTTTGTCCTTTATTTTTTAAGGAGATGAACTTTTATGTATCACAAGAGAACGCAAAAATGTGAAGCTGTAGGTAAAAGACAGGGGCCCAAAAATACGATAAGTTAATGGAAATTCGCGCCCCAAAACTTGGCATGCAAATATTTGGGGGAAGTGCATTGTTTTCCCCCTCCCAATAGGGGGCTTAATTTAGGAAATGAAAGCGAGGCAGTTGTTTCCAGAAGTTTCTTTGATTTCGTGCGTGTTACATAAAGGTGTTCTCTTCTGTTTGGTAACATGGCCGTTGGGTTGCACTTCTGTTGTAAACTATCACTTGAGCAATGAAGATCTTTGATACAGCAGAAAGCATGGACAGTGATCAATTTGAACCACCAATAGTTCATAAAGAAGTTAATAATTATGATAAAGAGTAAGAAATGCTCAGTTTCTTCATCAGTTGTCAGCCATTTTCTGCCGGAAAGGGGCCTAGCAAAACTGCGCAACATCAATAACAGTTCTTGGCTTGGCATGCAATTTCTCGTGCAAGCAGCACGGATCTTAACCTTGAGGAGTCTCGTGAATTTGATGAATATTGTATAGGAATGAGAGATTCTTTCATCGAGACTGTGAATAAATCTTGCATGCCGGGAAAAAAATAATTAGTAACAAGGTCGATGTCCAATTCCTTTTTGTTATGTGCCTATCGAACCGTTATTAACAGTTATTTATTATTTTTATCTGCTTTTATTTCGAAAAACATTAACAAACGACAGGAAATTGGCAGAAAGAAAGAGGTTTTGGGAATGGCTCCTTCCCTAAACTTGAAGAGAAGATTTTAAATTTTAATGTTGGAAGCCTCATTGAAAATTACAATCATTTTCCAACCATCCGCTTGTTCAAAAAGATTATTTGCACACCATATTGCATAACACAGTACTTTGTTATTGGCACACCATATTGCATAACACATGATGCCCATGTCATAATCATTATCTTGATAAGGGATGAATTTAGATAAGCGTTAAAGGTATCAAAGCATACATTATTGCAACTTGAATGTTCAAGCAGTTTTTGCATCTTATTATTTAATAGCAAAAAAAATATTGTTGTACATAATATATGAATTTTCTTGTTTCATTTTAGAAAATTGGCAGCAATCAGAAAAGAGGAAGGGAACAAACTGTACTCTTCACAAGATTATGCTGGTGCAATACTTTTATACTCAGAAGCAATTGGTAATATTGTTAAATTTGCATTTGATTCTTAACATTGTGGTAACAACAATGCTTAAATCATCATTTGCATGTCAATTTTGTCCAAATCAGAAAACTGTTTTATTGGTCAGCAGAAAAACCAAAAACAGATATGACAGAATCTGATAAATGTATTTCTTAAGGTTTGATATATCTCATGTTAGAATATTGCTTTTCAAAATATTGCAAATCATCCCCAAGCTTTTTCCAGGTATGATCAACACTAAATTTTAGCATTTTTATCATCAAGGATTGAGAAAAAAACTGAGCATTGGAGAATGTCACAGCTTAAATATTTTATAACATTCTTGTGAATAATAAGAATTTATATCATTTTTAATTACACCGTGGATTTTGAGTGCCAAGATAAAGTTACATAAAAATATTTAAACATCATGTGATTTGAATCCTGGAGAGATTAATACATACAAATATTAACATACTAGAACAAATTAAGTGTTTAATTTCAAAAACTTTAATTAAATTGTTCTTAGAGCTGCAACCAGCAAACTTTGCGTATTATGGAAATCGCTGTGCATGTTACCTGATGAAAAAAGACTTCCAAAATGCATTAACCGATGCAAGAAAATCAACATCATACAACCCTTTGTTTGCAAAGGGATACTTAAGGGAAGCAAAATGTCATCTAGCTCTTGGATCATCAAATGTTGCCAAGAAATGCTTGGTAAAGGTTTTGGAAATAGAGCAAAATAATAAACAAGCTGCTGCAGAGGTATGTATGTTTGATATTATGCTATGTCCAGGTGTGAAAATGCAGCTATTAGTTTATTTCATTGTTATGTTTAAAATAATTTTAAAATTTATATATGTTCATTCATGTCTTTTCAGTTGATGCATCATGGATGGGCATAAGCCCCCCTTATACTACAAGGCATTTAATAGAAGGGTGTAAAGAAAGGGTGTTAACTGCACTCATTAAGATAGGGAAGGATTTTTAAAAAAAGGGATAGGATAAAAAAACAATGATTTTAAAGAATGTTCAATTTTATAGTTTATTTGTTTAGTCCATCTGATGACATCAAATATCATGTTGTTGAATACTGAGATGTTCTTGAAATGTTTATTTTAAGCTGAGAACTGTAAATGAAATGATCCAATTTGAAGATCAAGCTGAAGATGGAGAAAAGCAAAATGATTACAGAAAAGTATTTAACTTGATTGAAATTTGCAATATTTATTGAACTTTATCCTATTCAATCATTAAACGCCAGAAAAATCAATTATTTAACTCTCAAACAAGGCCCAACACATACCAGTTAAAACATTTTTCAGTCTCCCTAATCAGTATCTGTGAGGGTGCAGAGAGACCAGCTCTTATGCGCCTTACTTCCAAGTTTTTTGAAAGACTGTAGTAAAATTCAAGAATTTATGAGAGAAATATATCGGTGGATTGGTGATTCATGCAACTGCAGATTGTGTAGAGGGGTGTTGTGAAAAATTGAGTGGCTATAAAAGATCTGCAGTTGCCTGTAGTATCGGTCTGTGTTGACCATATTAACAAAATTTATTGTGGACATCATAAGCAAGTTAAACAGGTACATAGTACAGGAGGAACACAATGCCTCTGCAGATAGGATACTTTTCCATACCACATTTCTGTTTATTTGCACCAAGCCTGCTGTGGTAGAATGACTTAACATGTCTTGAATCATTAGGTCATTGATTTGTGTTCTTTTTGGCAGGTTGAATATTGCATGAGACGCTTGGCAGAATATGCACCTGATTGTAGAAAATACAAAGCAATGCAAGCAGAAGCTATGGTTTTGCTGGGTAAAATAGAAGAAGCTCAAAACCTTGCAAAGTACGCACTGTTCATAACATTATATCTTTTATATTTTAATAAGACTTGTTAAATACTCACCATTTATTTAGAGGCTTATTATATATGAAAATTCATATTTTCATTATAAGAAAACTCACCCCATCTATGAAGAATACGGTAGAACAAACAAATCTTTATATGTTTTACATTATTTTAGCACAGGTAAAAGGTATCCTAAAAAAACCACAGCAGATACCTTTTTCTTAATTTTTAGCCTGTGTTGCAGAGAGTGGAGCATCAGCATCTGTAACACAGGCTATTTATTTGTGTTTGCATGTTTCATGCAAAGGTACAAAATGCATCAATTACATTTACGTAACTGCCAGCTATCCAAATGTCTAAGATGCTTGTACAATCTTTGGAAACAATTAAGCACTGCAGTTATTTGAAAGCCATAGCGTTTCGAGAATGTCATTAGTGATTGTTCTGCTCTGCTTACTATCCTTTTCATATACCAAAATCTTTTTTCATTGACAGTGATATTTTACGAAAAGATATCCAGAGCGCTGAAGCTTTATATGTACGAGGACTTTGTCTGTACTATCAGGTAAATATCAAATAATTCAAGTTTGTGCCCATCTTTTTTATCCAAAGTTCATCGAAACAATGAACATCATAAGTTTGCTCATTGCAAAATGATTTTAGTAATAAATAATTCCTTGATGATATACTTTTGCCACCAATTTTCCATTACCTCTCCCTCTCCTTCAGAAGTTAGCATGTGAGAATGGGAAAACAATTTTTGAAATTTCAGTTTATTTGTAGAAGTGTTTGAAGTCCCTCACATATAATTCATACCATACTTGCTTTCTATTTTGAAATTGGGTTCATATTAAGAATTCTCCCTATTTCTAGGACAATACTGATAAAGCGTACAAAACATTCCAACAGTTATTCAGAGTTGACCCAGATTTTAACAAGGCCAAAGATGTCTACAAAGTAAGTGCTAAAAGAGCAATTCAATATATACATTTACAATCTGGCCTGTGTGGCGCAGTGAATTGGTCATTTTACTCGAAATGTGGTGAGCGTGGGTTTGACCCCCACTGTCAAGACTAAAATTTACAATTGGGTAGCACCCGTATTATAGATTAAAAAAAAGTCAACTTTTGAAATGTTTCGACTTGCATCTAGCTCAGTTATTGAAATTTTTTCTGAGTATCTATGGACATTTTTAAAAAATTTCTTTTTTAAGGTAGCTGTTAAATATAAATGTGTATAAATATCCTATATGAATAAATAAATAGACCTAAAATAGAGAAATCCTGGTGGTTTGCTAGCTGTTGAGTTCATATGCGGTTTGCTAGCTGTTGAGTTCATAAATTAAATGTATCACTCACTGAATGTAAAAGATGATTCAGTTTAGGTTTTTTTACATACAACAGAAAAGGATAATTTTGTTTCATTTTGATTTTAGAAAATAAAACATCTGGAAAACACCAAGGAAAGAGGAAATACTGCATACCGACAAGGAAATTATAGAGAGGCCTATGATTTATACACAGAGGCATTGGCAGTTGATCCATTTAATAGAAAAACAAATGCAAAATTACATAGTAATAGAGCAAATGTCTGCGAAAAGGTATTTGAAGGGTTTTCAAAAACGTCTACATTTTTAATCGTTTGAAAAAAAATCTTGTTCAAAAGATCTAGAAATGATATTTCTTGAAGATATTTTCCGATTCGTTAGTTATACAACAGGAACAGAAATGCTGCATCATTCTTCATGCTCTATTTTTATTATTTTCTAGTTAAATCGATTGGAAGATGCCATAAAGGACTGCGATAAAGCCATTGAATATGAACCTGAGTATCTGAAAGCCTATTTACGACGTGCAAAATGGTGAGAGTTTTCTCCTATTATTTCAATGTCAGGGATTATAATAGAATCATCTAGGTAAAAGGTGGCTCATGATAAACCGGTTGATAAAAATCTTTAATCCCTAATGTTGGCATTTTTCTTTGCAGCTACATGCAAACAGAACAATTTGAAGAAGCTGTCCGTGACTACGATAAAATTGTGCGAATGGATCGATCTCCAGGTAACTCTTTAAACACTTTTATATTTTATGCACTTTTTTGTATTTGGTTTATAGGTATCATTAGGTTTGTATCGTGGTGATAAATGTTGCGTAAGGAAGTTGCCCAGAACTTTCAGTCTTGTCAATTTTCACAGAAATGTTATTTTGAAAAATTCCCAGCTAGGCTAGCTCAAGTATCCAACCTTGCTAAGATGTTAGACATAGTTTGATATTCAGATTAGAGATTTACCAAACTTTTCGTTTGATTTTTACAGAGTATCGACATTTATTAAGAGAAGCCAAACTTGAATTAAAGAAAAGTAAACGAAAGGACTACTACAAGATCTTAGGAATACCAAAAACTGCGTCTGAAACTGATCTAAAGAAAGCATACCGTAAAGAGGCATTAAAACATCATCCAGGTATGGGCATTATGTTAGCATTCCTTTTCTTTTTCTTACTAAGGTTTGTTTGTTTCTTGCAAAATGTCACCTGTGCTCGTCGTGATGTTCCTTTCTTCTAGATCAAAATCGAAAGAATAAACTCAACATTATGTAAATTACGACAGACAACCATGAGCTGCGCTCTTAGTTCTTTAACACGAATGACATTTTCGACCTCAATAAATGCCCTTGAAAGTTGATTCGTTTTCTCTGCTAAGAATTTCACAGCTTCTTTAAATGGAACAGCCTTAGTAGAATAATTGATTGAACTTTTATTCCTCTACCTCGACTAGATCGCCATTCACACGACAGTGAAGAAAAACAGAAGGAAGAAGAGAAGTTATTTAAAGATGTGAGCAACTTCAATTTTTCCTGATTTTGATTCGAGAATTACGCAGTACTTAAACGCATAAACCAACATTGACACTCGGAGAAAAAAGACTTTAAAATTGAAACTCAACTGGGAATGTTAAGTGGAAGGGATCGAACTATGTACCTATGGTTTTGCTTACCAATTCTCAACTCCTATATTTCACGGGTCAGTTGATGTGCCATTTGATTGGGAAAGATTTTTTCGTTTAAAACATATCTGCTGTATGCTAGTTTAGTACCTATCCTGAGGAGTTTCGGGCATAAATGTACCATTCTGCTGGCCATTTTTCGGCATGATAATTTTCGATATGCATTTAAGTTTTGCAGTTCCTAACCGTTTTGTCGAAATCCTATTTTCTTCTCAGGTGTTTCACTTAATATTTCTGTCATTTTTTATTTTCTTTTTCATTTAGGTAAACGAAGCTTACAGCATTTTATCTGATAGACGCAAAAGACAGCGATACGATAACGGTCAAGATGTAGAGGATAATGGTTTTGATATGGGTATGTTGTTATTGCCGATCATGGTAAAATTTTTGAATCGTTGAGGTAGAAACCGGGATGAACAAAATATTATGAATACCTTCCTGGCCATTGGAGATATATCTCACAGCTAAGATGTTCTACAATATTTGAAACGAGTATTAGATTGGAAAATAAAATAGACATAAAAATATATTTGATGGAAGAAAAATTACCAAAAAGGGGAATAAAACCAAAAAATATAATGAACAATTCAATTAAAATCATTCTGAAGATTAAATGCAATGAATTGATTTGGTTTTTTGTTTTTTTTTAAGACTTCGATCCTAATCAAATATTCCAAGCGTTTTTTGGCGGCGGTGCCGGCCCTGGTGGATTCTCATTTTCGTCTGGCGGTGGCGGTGGCGGTGGCGGTGGTGGCGGAGGTAAGTATTTGTTATTTTCTTTTACTGCCACTGAGTTTACTTGAAACAAAAAGTTTTGTGAAATTTACTACTGAAGAGGCTGTAAAATATGCAATTTGATAACGAAAATCTTGCCGTAAACTTCATTTGCTTTATTTTATAGTCCGAAATTAGCTGCTTGTGATATCGGATATCCATTTTTTTTCAACTTTGGCCTGCAAATTTCTAATGCAATTGTAAACTATCCATTAACCGGTTTTGATCCTATCAATTTCAGTTATTGACAGCATTCTTCTTTGGGAAAGGCCAGTATTTTGAGAATTATGGTCATATTGTTACTATCAAAACAAAAGATATTCCCATATATTTTAGGAAACCAAATCCTCTTCTTAATTAAGCTATTTATGTGGAGTTTATTGAGCGGAGCACGTCACAAGCTCCTTAGTTGGTAATGTTTTGGTTGCTACACAATTTACCGCTTACAACAGAATACGATTCTTCATGCATTCATGTTTCTGTTTCTTTAATGTTATTTTTTTGTAGCTAAGAAGGGAGCCCGTCTTCTGTTTTTATCATTTTATTTTCAATGTTAGTTTGATTCTCAAATCTCTAACATCTCTACTTTTCTCAGGTTTCCCTGGAGGATTTTCTTTCACATTTGGTTGAAAATGTCGGAACATTTTTATATCCATTATTGTGTAAAGAAATGCTTATTTGTATTTCAACGTGCATAATGTTTTGAATTGTCTGTGTTTACTTCTTTTAATATAAATGCGAATTCTGTAAGTTACCTATGAGGGTTTTTTCAAATATTTTGTGGCCACCTAAAAATAACATGTTATTTATTTTTGTTTTATTTCGACGGGTGATGCCCAAAATATTTGCTTACCGCTGATAATTTGATTGCAAAAAATTAAAATGTCACGAATTTAAAAAAATAAGTTAAAGAAATAGCGTGAAACAAAAGCATTCGTTATGACTTTTCCTCATGACAGAAAACTCTGGATCAACCATTATTGTTATGATTAATCGATTTTATAGATACTAGGAACACGTCAAATCAGAAGGAGTATAAAGTACAACTGACTTTCCAGTATATTAAATGTTATTTTAATCCAGCCTTACGGCTTCTACAGTCAGATCAAAATCTTTTCAAAATACGTTAAGCGTTTCTATAGAAAAATAGAATCATTCAGTGTATTTTTGATTAGCTCTATTTTCTTAATTTTAACTGGACCAAATCTCCTCTAAAATAGTTAAGATGTCTGAAATTAATGTTGATTGTGTAAGGGAATCTTATCATTTTTTGGCTTATATTAATCGTTGTACATAAAAAATCATGGTTTTTTTCTTCATTGCTTTTGCCTCAATCTTCCATTCTCAACGCTCAAAATGTTGATTATTAATTGGACATTTAATATGTAAAATCTAATTTACTTGAAAATGACAAGTATCAATTTTCTGATACTCACTACCTTTGATTTTCGATTTATCTTCATTGAACTGCAGATTGAATTGAAGAAGTGAAAACAAGTTAGCATAATGAAAATGGCTTTTGTTCGACACTCTTAATATGAAGCATCGAATAATGATCGAAAAAGTCTGAGGTTAAGACTTTAAGGGGGTCTGGCTCGAATTTTTTCTAGCAGGAATTCTTTGGCTTGTACGAATTCCACATGACTTATAACTTGATAATGAGTAATACTGAGTTTTTTATTGATTTACATAGAATAAAACAAAACCCGATGTAAAAACTAAAAATATTTTTTGTGGTAATACCATTACCCATAATTTTCACCAATCAGAAACAGGTTGTCACGGATACTTGTACCCAGACCTCCTTGTTGATCAATTGCGAAGTTTATCGGACATTTGCAAAGGAAGTTCGAAGGACTGTACTGGGAAGTTCTATCTCAGTGATTGAGATAATGTGACTTTTAAACACAGTATAAGTAGTTGTGAATTATTTGCATACGTTTGGAGATTTGGAAAAACAATCAAGATGCGTGCTCTCGTCTTTCTTGTTCATTTTATTGCCATTTTTGAAGGCCTAAGGTCGTCAAAATGTCCTCCGATCAAAGTGAAGAAGGATACAATCATCCGCACAAAGGAATCAATTCGTAATGGAGCAAAGCTTCTGTTTAGAACTGATGTTGAATCTTCACGTGAATGCTATGAGCTATGTTGCGAGAAAAAGGCATGCAGTGTTGGAGTTATGCATTACAAAAGAGTTCGGGGTTTCACAGGAGTTACTGAAACGCAAAAAACATGTTTCATCTTTGCTTGCGGAACACCAAGCCGTTGTACTTTCATGAATCATACTGGATACGCCATAATTGAAATGGAAAGAGGAAAAACCAAGCAGCAACCAACAAACAAGCCGCTTAGAACTGTGCCGCAAGAAGAGAGTGAGTAAAAAAATCTTGTGCAATTCACTAGATGGAAGGGCCTACAAAATTAATTAGTTCCTTATCTTGCACACGAAAAAACAGCTGCTGCTTCAAACGCTTGTAACTTATCAATTATTTCCCGACAGTCGGCAACCAAAATGCTCATTTTTAGTTGCATACAAGAAAGGATAGAATTTTAGTGAAAATTAATCGAACAAATGATGTACACACCAAATATTTTTATATGCAATGGAAGTGATGCGGTGAAAAATGTCAACTTTGCAAGGGTCACATTAAAAAACTAAGTACTTGAACAGAATAGGTGGTTGTCTCCACATGAACTGATAAAGCATCTGAAATAAGGAATTTTCATATATTATGAACATTAATGGCCCTAAAACTGTTCCTTGTAGAACACCACATGAGGTGGTTGTGAGATTGGACATAAGACCCATGTAATTGTAAATTGCTTCACTAATTAGTGTATGTAAGCTTGTGTACCCACATTTATATTAGCAGTAGTGACTGTATATCTGCCCTGCATCAATATTTGGGGCTAAATGTTAAACAAACCTGTGGATTACAACCATATATTGGTTAAAGCACATAACCGTGTAGATAGGCAGCCAGTTTTATGTGTTATCATCTTTTCTGACTTCTTGACTTCATTGTTTCTAGAATGTTCTCCTGGTATGCCAGTGGCAATGTGTGCAAGTGACCCATGCCAAAATGCTGTTTGCCAGGGTCATAAAGATGCAACCTGTGTGCCAAACTATTGCGGAGGCTGTGGTCATGGTTTTTATGACTCGGATGGAAATAAATTGCATTGCCAGGGTAAGTAAACTTGTTGTATAACTTAAATGTAATTTGAATGGTACTGACTTTTGTATTGTACGTATTCAATTCATTATTTGCCAATAGAAAACCTCAGAGAGTGGGGCTAGGATGGCTCTAGGCCAGGTCCACCTTCAGTAACGCTTCTATGATTAGTCATGATGTCACATAAATAGTTCAGTGACTTAAGCCAGGGTTTTGGTCAAGATTAAAATAAACAGACCAATCAAATAAGACATTGTTCAACCTTGCATGTGATCATATTTATTGTGTTCTTGGTTTCATGTGATCATCACTTGATGCGTGTTATTTGTTACATTTATATGTATTAGTTTATATAGGGATTTGAAAAAGTATGATACACATCTCAAAAACAGTGGAATATGAGAGATATACAATTGATTTTTAGCTAAACATAAACCAACAAATGAGCATGAGAAGCCAAAAGTTGAGCATAAAAGTAAAGATGCTGAAGAAGTTGGATCTGAAAAAGATGCAAAACAAGGAGATGAAAATAATAAGGAAGATGGCAAGATTGTTAAGGAAGAAGAAGTTGAGGTACTTCCAGAAGAAACAAGTGGAAAGCCAACTGAAGAGCCTTTTGTCCCTGGGAAGAAATCAGAGGAAGATCCGCATAAAGTTGACAAGTATAGAGACTGGTTAGATGCCAAAGACCCCATGCCAAATACTGCAAAACCAAATACTGTCACCACAGTTTATAATGGTATGCTTTTATTGCTATTGTTTTCTGCATGCAACATGGACATGTCTTTTTATTAGATTCTATTTGGTCACAAATTAAACACATTAGGAAAGTCAATCCCTTTTTTGTGATTGCATTGCAAAGTCAATGTAAGATCTTTTTTAAGTAAATATATAATGAATATCAGCCCCATCAATAGCATTCTAACAGGACTATGATTTATCAGTAGGTTTTACCCTTCCCCTTATCATGACATACATCCTCTAACAATAGATTTGCTATTACCTACATATGATGCTGGTATCTACCATGAATTTATATTCAATTTCAATTTCAGGAGAAACTGAAGAACCAGATATACCAGATATTGGAAAGAAAGCCCATCCAAAGGTTGTTATTAAAAAAGCCTCACCAATTTCATGGACATTGCTCATTGCTCTCTCCATCTGCATTGTTGTACTAATTGCCGTTATTATGAAATTGAAATGCATGGGACCAAAGAAAAAGAAGAAGTTTGCAGTTGATGATGGAGACTATCTTATTAATGGAATGTATCTGTAAACAAAAGAGGATATTGATTAATTTGTTTCTATTATGTAGATTGCATGAACCTTTTGGTAACTTTAATTTCAGTTTAAAAGTCAGGGTATTTTAAACTGGTTGTATCAAAAGCACATTTTTATTTTTCTTGAAGAAAAAGTCATTATTTTATGATTCAGGGGATCAATTAAGATTGAGCAGATTTCTTTATGCGTTGCAAGAGCCTCAAATATCACTAATGCCAGTCATTTAATATGATCCAGGTGGTATGTCTATATGATCAATGTGCCCCTGATTATCTATGGGTGTAAGTCATGCCATGACAGTGCGCAGTGAATGGAACCTTTAATATGGCATCATCCTCTGGGAATTCCCTTGGGAAATTTGATAGAACTGTCAAGATGCTTTGCTGCCCCTAGTTAAATCTTATAGCCTTGGATTAAGGGTAAACCCTTTGAAGGGAGTAAGAATTTGCTAATAAAAATATAAAGTTTTGAATGGGTTTCACATACATTTGAGGGTGAGCTGAGACTTTTTGTCTCAGTAGGCTTAGAGGAATGGCACTGTTCTGTTTCATTTTCATCTTTTGTCTCCATGCCTATCACAAAATCTTGGAGTGATTAGTGTTGATCAGTCAATGGTGCTTAAACAGCCTTGCATTTAATGTTAAAGACACGTCTATTAATTTAAGAATTGTCATACTTTAAAATGTAGATGTAGTGACACCACTAGCTATGAGGGTTTTTTGCTAAATTATTTCAATTTGAGCAAACTATATTTAGATTCTTTTTTTCATGTTTTATGAACATAAAAACTTATCTCCAGCTTTGTTTTCCCTTTTCTCCACCTGCAAAAATAGGCGTCTGTTTCCGCCTCTTTGTTCAATAATCTTTTGCAAGATCGGAGTTCACATGTTGATAAAAATGCGCTGCAAACACATCAAAAGAGCAGGTTGACAAATGTTTTTTTCCCAGTTGCATTGGTAGGCAACGAATAGCCTGTATCACAGAAGGCGTCAAAATCCATTGAACTCTAATTAACATGAAATTCATGTTTCACAGTCTGTGATGCAGACTAGGCAAAGAAATTAGGTTCCTTAAAGTTGTAAAATATGTCTTTAGATACTTCTTTTGGCTCCATTTTCTGCAGCATTGTGCCCACCCCAGTATACTCTCTGTTTTGAAATGCTTCTGGTGAATTTGTTTGGTGTAAATAGAATGCATTATGGAAGTGCATAGCTAAACATGTCCAAAAGTGCGTCATGAAACAAGGGGCAGTTCACTTTCCAAAGACCGTACGAGATTTCCATCGAAAGAAAAGGATTTCCATTGGATTTCTGTTGAAACAACGGGGTTTCCAGCATGTGTACGAGATTAATGTGAAGTGATCTGCCCCTCGAAAGCAACTATCAAGAAATGCGAAATAAATAGAAAGAGAATGGGAAAGAAGAACATCTGGTGCAAGAATATTAAGTATTAAGGCTCAATTTAATATCTACAAATTTAGTAAATAGTTAGGTTTGCGTCAAAACAATCATTCTTACAAAGACTACAATTAATTTATTATTGTTATTTAAGTTTATAACAAATGAATCATATCGTTCTTTGTTGATACGATATATAACTTGTGAAAGGGGTGAAATTTGATTATAAAAAATAGATATTTAAGCAACCCTGGGCTGGAAAATGCGTTAAAATGTATAGCAACGCTTTGTTGGCAAGGTAAATCAACTTGAAAAGCGTGAGCGAGGGTGAGAGGTGAGCGCCAATTTTCCAACCAAGTTGGTGTGCCATAAGAGGTAGGCAAGTATTCAAAATGGTATTACTTCGTATAGCATTTGCAAAAAAATGTAATTTTAGAGATTGGAAGAAGACCATTGAAAGCAAACCTGTATTGTGATATTATAAAAAAGCATCTCTGATGCAGCTTATTAAGCATATGCTCCTTCACAGCGTCTCTGGACATCCAATCTGCAGGAACAAAACAGAAAACAAATTGCGATGGTTGGTGTCTCGTGTATTGTGTCATTCGCAGTTGCTGTGGATGGGGTTTTCTGTGGGCAAAGTTCACTCTATCAATGAAATTTGAACAATTGGGTTCTGTATCAAGGTACATTGGTTTGTACTTAATGACTAAACGTGACATAATTATAAAATATGAGCTGCTCTAGCAATGGCTAGTGAACTCTGATTAATTCGAACTCGATAAGGGATCGAAACTTCGAACTAAGGAAATTTCGAATTTAGGAAATCTCGAGCTACGAAAATTTCGAACTATGGAAAATTCGAACTACAAGAATTTCGAATAAAGAGCAGTTCGAATCATGGTGGTATATCAAAGTTATTTTTTCAAAGGGACCAGAGATTTCTCTCAAATCCAAAAAGGTTCAAACAACACGAGTTTGAATCGATTGTAATGGGTACGAAAACAGTGATACACAAGGCGGGGCCTAAGTTGCTCTGGGGCCTGCAAAGTCTCTTGAGGGGGGGGGGTGAAATTTGTCGAATTTTGTGGATGATTTGTAGCTGGGATGTCACTGGCATTGCGTAGGAGCATTGAAAATAGCGTCATGGCAGCAGAAGCGTTAAAAGTTTGGTTTCTTTCTTTCAAGCCAATTTGTCTCGATTTCAGCAGGTGAAATCTATTTCATCGATGTCTACACGCAACAGATGTAGCACTCTTTGTCTCATAACTCATCTAGAAATCGAAAAGAGCAGAATTGTAATTTTTAAAATCGCACCAAAAAGGAGAGACATCATTTATCATAAACAACGCGTTACGGATAAACTAACTTCGTGGAGTATCTATCGCTAGAATATGTTCGAGATCTTTATCAGTTGTTAGAACTTTCATGTGAAAGCGTAGGAGAAAACAGAATTGCAAGTTTAACGTTGAATGATTGTAATCGATTATGTATATGGACACAAACTTGGTTTACATGAACGAACAGTCAATCGAGTCACAGTTAATCAAAGTAGAAACATTCTCTTTACATCTATCATGGTTAGTTAATTATCTGTTTATGTCTGGTAACTAATACTGTCGCTCAATAAATTGTGATTTTATACAATGCAAGGTTGCGATAATCAACTTGTGTGTAAATTATACGTTTTTATGAGAATTGCCTCCCTTTGGAGGTATTTTCATTACCAATTCAGTGATCACTCGTGGCCATTCATTTCCACAAAAATCTTATGCATTCAGCAGAGATGCTGGAGAGAGCAAGACAGGGGGCGGGGGCAGTCAGCAATCGATCCAGATAGGGGTACTCTGTCTCAAGGATTTTTATATCTTGGGATAACTTTCTGCTTTTTAGAAATCATTTTTGATGTCATTGATTAGACCATTGCTTTCCAAGGGAAGGGCAAATTCTGCCCCACCCCCTCATTGGACCGTCACAAAAGGTCAGGTGTACTTGATACCCACACTGCATAATCAATCTACGGTTTCTCTGCCATCAATTGAGAATACACAAGTTTGAACATTTTAAAACTAGATTCTACAAAATACAAAAGGGTTTAGAATGAAACGATCCGAAATAACAGCTCCAAATCAGTATCTTGGTTACCGAAATGCTTTGTAAAGAATCCCAAACAATAAAAATTCAGGCAAATCGATCCTATCTGTTTGATTTTGCTAAAACTGGCTAAAACCCAGTTTATACAGAAATTATTTATAGCCAAATCTAATTTACGATAAAAATCTGCTCCAGATTTGAAAACAAATCGTTAAACAAAGCTAAGACAAATCAAAGTATTAGTCGGGACAGATAACGCAGCACAAATCATACTTAATATGATAGCGGAAAGAACACAATGATACCATAGTGTGTGACATAACAGGGTTTTATGTATCATTTCAACAAAGTCGATATCACATTATATGACTGTCGCTTGCAAACAAAAATGGGGAGGAAGGGGGATGGAGCCTCTTTGGCTTGACCGATTGGGGCTTAATCATCTAAACATGAATATCAACAACAGATATCTTCGTTTCTGTTTGTTTCTGTTCTACTAATGAACAATCGAGGCTGTTGTTACAAGGCAGACACTTTCACCCCCAGTGGCGGTGTCACGAGGGTGTCTGGGGGGGGGGGGGGGGAATTACTCCTCCTTGTTTCTGAAAATGTGGTTATGTAGATATGTGGTTATAAGGGTATAAGCTCTTATAAATTTAGCTAATTAGTTAAATACTGTCTTCGAAAATGATTGCAAAACAGATCTGACCTTTTTCTAAACCTTTCTAAAACAATATTCATGTGTTCATAAGAGCGTTTCCCAAATTCTGAAGGGCGTGGCCGAAGCCCATCATAATCCAACCCTCCCAATTCGGGGAAGCTGGCGCCGCCACTTTTTCCCCAAAGATTTTAGCTTGATCGGGGATTGGGAATTCCTAGCACCGCTATAGTTTGACGTAGAGTGATACCTTGACAACTGACTATACCGATTGTAATGTTAACTCCTTTTAGCAAATTTTTTCATAATTCAGCTAGTTATCGAATCGCTTA
This sequence comes from Catostylus mosaicus, assembly GCA_964019065.1. Taxonomy (NCBI): domain Eukaryota; kingdom Metazoa; phylum Cnidaria; class Scyphozoa; order Rhizostomeae; family Catostylidae; genus Catostylus; species Catostylus mosaicus. Next base: position 14,693,180 of record OZ025188.1, on the reverse strand, counting down.
TCTTACAATTGATAAGAAAAACGAACGAGCAGAATTGAAAAACGTACCAAAATGGCATTGAAAAACACAAGAGACGTAACTTGTGTGTGGCACACTTGAAAAATAAAAACGCATTCTAAGATATTTCAGTTTTTGTCGCTTTTAATTTCCCAATTCTGGATAGAATTAAACTTAGAATCAAGCCAGAATATTTGAAGCTAACAAACAAACCTGGCCATTGGTGTTTCTTGCTTGTCAATGGAACATAAATAACACCCATCAAGTTCTTCTTGGTTACTGATCCATCAGCTTGTTTGTCATATTGCTCAAGCATTTGGTTGCCACCTTCTGGTCCAACTGGAATTATAAGTCGCCCACCAGGCTTCAATTGCTCTGTAAGCTGTCATTAACAATACATAGATAAATACCACAATTTATTAAATATCATTTATTTACTCAAGGGTGAGCTCCTCAAATGATCTTACCCCATTTTAAGCTTATGAAGGGATGCATTCTGTCCTCACATGGTCATGCCTTATGCTGATATACCAATGTTAGTTGTTAACTTGGCAGTTTGAGTACAAAAGGTACCCCTTAGTGAAATCAAAACTTGCACAGTATTGATATTGCTAGATTCAAAATGAAAATGTATTTAAATGTTGTATGCATTAAACTCCACTGCTTCAAGATCAAAATGATGATAAATGACACAATCAAATCTTTGCTTTTTCCTTTGTCTCATAACTCTGCTAAATCTTACCACACAGAAGCTGACTCAGGAGAAAAAGGGATGAACTAGTTGTGAGAAATATATCAGAGGTAATGTGCAGTTAATCCAAAATACAAAAAGAGGTTCCTGTGAGTTTTTCCCATTTGTGCTCTCATATCGTGTTTGATAGAAATAAGAAAGAATAACTGACATTTTCGCACTTACTGCTTTTGGTAAGTTTGGTGCTGCTGCTCCAACGTGGATAGCATCAAAGGGTGCTTCAGCAGGAAACCCATTACGCCCATCACCAACTGCAAAACAATTCAGTAATAAGCAAATAAAATCTAACCATCAACAATCAAGATTTCCACATACCAAAAGCATAATAAACTTATCTTTATACAAAGCAGACACTTCTATACTTTGAAAAAAATGTGAAGACAAAAAAGAACAAGCATAAAAAATATCATACCAACTAAATCCACAATTTTCTTGTCAAGAAGTTCACCATCCTTCTTCTTCATATTTTTAACAGAGTCATTGACAAGTCCTTCAATGTGGTCAATACCAACAACCTTTCCTTCCTCACCAACCTGTAGTGCGCAACAATTGATATTAACTGCATGCAAAAGAAGGTTTTCCAAGTGCAAAATTCAATATCATTCGAAACAATGGTTTAATGCCTTTCAAATAAAATTATTGATTGACATTTAAAACCATCAAAATTATATACCCCAAAAAACAACAATTTCAATCTGAAGACACCCAAAAACCCTGATGAAAAAATGAAAAAACAGCACATTTTTCTTTTATATCAATAATATAAAATTAGCAATAATAATAATCAAAATTGAAAAAATATGACAAAGAAACCTGAAACAAATTGAGAACTGCCATGATTAACGTTAGCCAGTGAAGGCTCTAATGCAGCTGCTAGTTTCAAGGTATTCTGAGGTAGAATTTTTCATAAGAGGCCTTTTCAGGATCAGGTAACAGGAACAAGGTGATTGAATCAAGTGGTGTAAGGAATCTTTCTACAAATGGAAGTTATGCACAAATTCAAAAGAGTATAGATATATATTATCTTTACCATGTATCCCATGCAAGCTGCCAAATAGCCACTACCAGATCCAACATCCAATGCCTTTGCTCCCTTGAAGAGCTGATCTTCTAACAATTGCAGTGCATAAGCATGCTGTAAAAAGAGTGTTGATTACATTTTTTAGTCATTAAAAGAATCTCAAAAGAATGCAATTTGATGATAAGCTGATGTAAAAAAAAATAACAGCTAAGAAAAAGTTACTAACCATATGTGGTGCACTTATGGTTGCAGCATAACCTATGAAGAACAGCAATAAAATTGGTTTGAATTTTGCTTTTATATAGAATTGATCACACAGTTATGAAAGAAAACTATAAGTGAACAAAAACTGATAAAGTCATCAAATACAGACACAAAATACACGGCTTTGAATGAGTGGGACAGTTTCTAAAGCAGGACAAGAAAAGGGTCTTGGCCAAACTACTGCAAAGATTGGTTTGAAAATGCAAAAGAACAAACTGTCCAATTTCAATGTTTTCACAATTTGTTTAGTTGATTTATCTGTGTTTTTAAGTACTTCACACAGACATGTAGCAAACATTCAAGCCTGACATTTCATTTTTTTCCTCTTGAGTTCTTTCTGAAAATTGCCACAAAATCAAGACTGAATGAAAAGTAGCCTAAAGCCTTGCCTTTTTGGTGGGCTGATCAGTTAAGTTAACTTTTTTGAAAGAAAAAATAACTCACCAATTGGTTGTGGAGAATCTTGATATGGATTTCGTGGGCTGTAATTTCCTCTGTCAACTCTTGGCATAGCAGTTTCAACTGCCTCACTTTTTATGATTTTATTTGCTAAAATAATTACAAGGTTAAGAACTAAAATGTTTTTGAAATTTTTTACATCAGTTGCCAGGCTGGAATAAACACCCCCTTCTCACAGCTACACAACCACTTGTTAGAGGTAGGCCCTTTGAAAATTTAGGCAAACTGCCCCTCAGTTGAGCCATCATCCCTCATCCCAAGCAAAAGGATAGGTTTTCCATAGAATCAAAAGAGGGTAAGAATTTCCTCGAAATACATCATCATGGTTTGTATGTGCATATATGATAAGCCCCCTTACAACCTTACCCAAGCACCCCAAGGCAACTCCCTTCGCCATGATTTGCAGCTATTAAGTTGCAATAAAGTTGATACCTTTAAGTTGGGTAACTAGGTCATCATTATCCCTTCCATGCGATCTCCAGGCCATTGTTCTTTGAGAAGTAAAAACGCAGAAAATTGCAACAATATTTTGAACAAACGCGACTTGGGTTTTTCTCCGCCTTCCAAATTGAAAAACAGCCATTAGGTGTAAGTACCTCGGTTTCGTGTTGGCCTCATTGTCAGAATGTAAACAAATCGAAAAGCATCGAATCTTGGAATCACGAATCGCTGATCAATGATTAAATTAATATCATATTCATCATCATCATTGCCTCAATAAGGCACAAAATTTTGTCAAGGCGAAAACATATGTTTCTTTGAATCTTCCAACTTTCCCTGTTTATAAAATTTTTATAGTTCGCTGTATGTTTGTATGCAGTTAAGGGCCATCTCGGCCTAAAAACTTGAATTGAAAATGTATCAGTGTATTTTGCATTTTCTTTCATACAAATATCGATACATGTTTAACACCAAATATGAATAAAACACGAAAATGTACAAAACAACGGTAAACGAGCCATATTTCGAAGAAATCACAAGAAAAGGGGCAATTCAAATTGTTAACAACATTCTTTTTATATCTCAAGCAAGAATTTTGATCTAAGTTAGAAGAAAACTAATTAAAAAAATTAAATCCAACGAGAAAAAATTATTGTAAAAGTAACATAATAAAACATTATAAAGTAGCTTAATGTTTTAAGTGCTCAAAAATACACATTCAGATAGGGAAAATTTATCGTGTTTAAAACTAAAATATTTAGGGGAGGTGATTCAATAATTCATAGAATTCGAAGCAGCCAAATGAGATGTGAGAGGCGTTAAGCTCTATGCAGATTTGTTTTGGATTTTTAAAATGTCCATGGATATATAACTTGATAGATAGCGTTAATCCTTTCAAAATTAGGATGAAAAAGGGTTTTGTTGTTAATTTTTCACGCAGTACATCATAATGTTTGTTGCTGTCAGGTTTACAGATACTTTTGATAACACTAGTATGGACAGGTCCCAACATGAAATCATTGAATTCTCTGTACAACTAATTTTCGATAAAAAAGCACGATGGAACAGTTTTAATGTGAAACTTTCTTAACAGAATTGTGTATCTCCTCCCTGAAAAGCAAGAACATAAATTTAATTGAAAGTTTCCTGATTAGGTACTTTCATTAATTTTAAGAAAAGTTTAGCGATACTTTAAAAAGAAAAGCTAGCCGGTATAGCATAATAAATTTTAATAATAATTATGGAAATAGTAGATGAACATGACTTTGCGGTATAGTGTCCACCTTCATCGGAGTCATACATCGAAAGGAATATCCTATGGGTAGACCTATATCACTTTATACTAAATGTAAATAGGGTATCTAGCTTATTACGTAAGGGTATTTCTGGCTAGTCCCATCATGCACTGTTTTTGCGCAAAAATTTGGAATCTTGAAAATGAAATCGACATCGAGGCTCGACAGGAAGAGGCAATTTGTGAAGACGGCCTAGGTAACTTTGAAAAAGACGCAGAAACAAATGCGTTCAGCTAACTTGGAAGATGAATAAAAGCACATGTACAGAAGTGAAATGACATTAGCAATCCAAAGAAGAATGTAAGTCACCTACTTCATATTTTCTCATAAATCTCTGTTATTTTATTAATTTTCCCGCCAAAGGACCTCGCGCCAGGGCTCGCGAAAAAGGATTTCCTTTCCTGCAGATTGGCTCGTTATTTTAAAACTTAGAGGAAAGCAAAAGCCTAAACCATAAGAAAGATATTATTGTTGAGAAATATACTTACAATTTGGCAACTTTCTTTATCAGTTCTTTGATGAATTCCTAATTTAGGGAAAAATTCCTTATTATTATATTATTAATAGTTGCAACAAGGCATCTCGTAAGATTTCGATACCAGGTCTATGTAAAGTCAAAAACTGAACTCATTCATAAAGGTAACATGATAGTCTTGATTTACTGAATACAGTGATGATTGATTGATTCATTGATTGATTAATTAACTGATTAATTGATTACTTTACTGATTGATTGATTACTGACTGCTATTTTTTTGATTGATTGATAAATTGATTTAATGATTGATTGATTAATCATCTGATTGATTGATTAATTTACTGATTAAGTGATAAGTTGGCTGGTTGATCAGTTTTAGACATTATAATGTTAAGAAGCCTTAGATGATCCTTACCTCTGATGGCTCTTTTGCACCTTTCAAAAGGTCCTGAAAGATAATTTCCATATGTAAATATGCATCTTTATTATCTTGCAAACAATGAAGTACATTTAAGAATAGACATAACCATGTTTCTTGAAAGGAAAAAAATTTTCCATTTTCATACCTGTAACATTTTTTGTTGCTCATTTTCATCAGATTCACCCATTAAAACATCGACATCTATTTCTACACCATAATCTTCTTCTTCCTACAACAGAAAAAGTTTAACTCTAGATTTGAACAGTTGTATACTTTATTGCTGCCTTAACCAAGATGGCATGATCACCTGAATGAAATTGTCCGCATCACTTGAATGAGAGAAGCATAAGACCAAAAAAAATTAGAAATGTTTGTGGAGGCTATCAGCCAGCAGTGGCCTGAACGGCTGATGATGATGATGTGATGAAAGTCCATATTTGTTCTTGCTCTGAAGCATTTTAAGTGATATTTAGTCCATTCAATTGCCCATCTAGCAGGTCTTATTACTAACTGAATCAAATTGACTGAAATATTTGCCTAACAACCTAAGAAGATTTAAAAGACTCAGTTTATTAGCTGGGCATTCATATGTCATTTTAAAATAATCAATTATGCCTGCTTTGAACAATAACCTGCAGCTTACTTGGGGCAATGCTTGCTCAAATACCCAAAATACCTGCCTTTTAATAAGAGACTGATAACTGACTTGGCCTGCAAAAGTCAATTGTTGGTCATAAAATAGACCAACTGGGTCTGTACCCAAAGTATTTGACGGAACTCTTCAACTGCTGGTCTGGGATGGAGTTAACAATAGTCACCAGTTTTCCACGAACCTTAAGAAAGTTTAAAAACCGTAAATTCCGATCAACCTCTTTTAAAAGAAAATATAATTAGGATGTGGCTTAGGTGTGGTTTGAATTTTAATTGTTTTTGGCAACCATCCTCATTTTGTTTTGGGAAACCATCCAACTATTCAACTGTGGAATGGTGATCCTTTTTAGACTTTCCAACCAGTGATTGGAGCCCTCTACCCCCTGGACTAATTCTTGCAGCTTTAACATTCAGCTCAACAATTGACTCTTTGAATTGCAAAAATCACAGTTTGGTAACTAAACAGTAAATTCTATTTCCATCTCTGTTCCCATTGTGTTTGCCATATGTTTAATTGGATTATCTGATTTAGGCTTTCTTAGCATGAAATGAAATTCCTTTGGTAGACACTAAGCTTGTTACACACGTTGTCTTAAAAGCAATAAAAACATTCGCTTATCATTTTCTTGATCAAATACATCAGGTCTTAGCTGACACGTAATTTTTCTGTGTTAAAATGTGTGATATCTTGTTCCAGAATTCAAGTTTTTTATGTCTAAATTCAAAAACATGCACTCGAAAGAACGATCATCGCATACTTATTTGTTTTGCTTGGCTTTTAAATATTTGCTTTTCAAATCCTTTACTTCTTGCCAACTTTTACAGTTTCAAATCCGTCGTATTTTATATTTTTCCTATATAATTTTGTTTCGTTCTCATTGCTTTCACAATTTGTAGCTATCACAATTTACATTTGTTTTTCCTAGCTGTTTATATGATATAATCTTTTTAATCGAATTTCGAGCTTTTTTTTGATTTTGCATAAAGCGCTTTTTTAAGGTTAATGAAACAGTATCGTAATGTTATCGGAATGTTGATGTTATTAATGGAGCCATGAGATGTTACCATTGCTTAAAGCACTATATTCCAGATAATCATAATAAACTATTGCATGTTATCCATCATAATAGCGTTGAAGAAGGCCTGCATCATCTTACCGCACAGTTGTACAATTTTTTTAGTTCAAAGTGCATCCATTCTTCAATTTCCAATCTTTTCCTCACTAATTTGATATCATATTTGGCAGTTGCTTGATATTTTGCTCTCTGTACTTCCACAGGTACATCTGTATTGAACCGCAGTACTTTCGAATCATTCTCTCCGCTAACTGCTTTCGAGGACATTTCCCTGCTTTCAAAGCAAATTATTACAACGATCAGTCAAGCTTTTAGTCTTATCTGGAATGCAAGTGTGTTATTATTGTTAAGATACTTTTGTATAATTCCAAAGACGTATTATCCATCTATACTGTTTTTGATAGGCAGTAGTCTTTTTGTCTATCGTCCTTTCAAACAAACTACCTGAATAAAGTGAATAGAATTGATTCATTGTGGTTTGTTCGCAGCATTCTTCCATCCCATTATTCTTTGCGGCCTTTTCGTCAATCGACTATTCAAGACATGGGCAGGTGCCCACAAATGCTCAAAAAACAAGATCCGTTTCTTTCAAAATCAATCCGCTTTTGAATTATTAATCGTAACAATAAACTGTCTTTTGAAGAAGTTATGTTTAATCTTTTATTTTCTTATTTAGCACCCTTTCAGTTTTCCCTGCCTTTAGTGGTGGCGATTTCTTTAAGATGAAATAGGTGCAAAATCACACAGGGGCCTAGCTAGGAGTGGCAATTGTGTCTTGAACACAATCCAATTTATATTCAGAACTGTAACATGTTCATATTGAAGGACGGAATTTTTGTGTAGAGCTCAGCACATTTCTTTTCGATGGTAGAGCATATTGCAAATATATTCTCATCATTTTAACATTGATTGGTTATGGAAATATCTTCTTCTTGGTGGGCAAAACTAGTCGATGCAGGGTTATCGCCCCCGGGGCATTACTTGGGAGGGATTTGGGGGTGAAGAATAATTTTCAATTCGATTTTTGTTAATTTTCATACTAATTTTCCTTTTTTTCCCAGTTACGAATATTTCGGCATTTTGCAAAGCAAAACGGCGGCCACAGGGGATTTTCCAGGTCAAACCGAGTTTAGACAGTTTCAAGTTTAGACAGGGCACAAAATGTTTTTTGAGGGAAAATGTGCCACCACTCGGCCTCTCTGCTAAATGGATCGGTCGCTTAATGGTTTGGGTTAGGAGGGTGATGGCTCTTTCGCACTGCAAAAGTAACGTGGTCTCTGCCGGTGTCAATCTGGGTGGAAAAAGTGCCTTTGTGGTGGCCAGTTAAGTCTTGCAAAAGCGGATATTCTCATAGTAACCGTAAAGCCTTGAATAAGCGCGTTTATTTAATTTTTGAGCCTCAAAGGGGGTGCTTATTCAAGGGGGAGCTCCTCAACCCCAATATGAGGTTGTTTCTAACTTAAACCGATTATGGGTGCAAATTTGTATATATTTTGGTTGCCTAGTAAGATCTAAGAAGATCATAACACATTAAATAATTTTTGTTTATCAGTTAGATAGAATAGGATGAGTTGAAAATGGAGATAAGATGTGGATTAGAAATGCATTTCTTTTGTACGTGGATCTTGTTTTTTACATAAGACTAACATGATAGTGCTCTTAATGAAATATAGATGTCTATAATGATTGTTTCTTCTTGTGGTTTTTGCTGTAGGTTTTAAAAACCAATTAAGCAAAATAATTGATCATCCTGTTACTTATATTTGGGCCTAAATTGTATCACTAGAGATATATATGAAAAGAATATTTAATATGAAATGTAAAGATCTTTTGACTGCTAAAATTGTTAAGTCATTGCTGCATGAAATGCATTACATTAAGTATGAACTGCCATTACCAGCCTCATCGTTAGCAAATTAAAACCCTAGTTTATCATTACCGTTCACCTTCTTCTCCCTCACCAAAAGGTTTTACATAATCAATGCGTTGTAAAAGATGTTTTTTGGTGTTTTTTTTACCCTCCACTATACTCCTTTTAATCGGATACTTCTAAGAGATTTGAATGTTTCAATTAGCCAAGTGGCTTTTAGAATCATTTCATTTCTCATTTCACCAAAAATTTATCTTTCGGTGTAAATATTTTGATTTTTTTTTCTATTTACTCAATATAAAAATTTACAATTTACGAAATTACCTACGACTACAAACGAGCTCGATATAATATTTCGATTGCTACCTACACATACACGCAAATTAAGAAATTAATTCTGGATTTTGTACTCAGTTTCTTAATTTTCTTATTTATGTTGTGTATTTCATATCCACCTCACTCAGTGGATGAAGATGGATTTCACAATTTTTGAAAAAATAACACTATCAACGAAAATCATAGAAATTTCTACTTTTCGATCATGTCTTAAGTTTGAATGTGATTAGTACTCTGGTTTCTTAACTTTTTGCCATCCTAGGGGTCGGTTTCTTATAGAGTGTTTCTTATAAAAAAGGAACCTCCTTGAATTCTTTTTGTTTTCTTTTATGAAAGGCGTAGCTGTTGCATCTTTCATATCATCTTGTTTTTTTATTGATTTCAAGAAAGGTTTTTCCGTAATTTTAAAAAATTTCACAAAATTATGGCGTGGAACAATAATATTCCGACATTTTTGAACGGTTTTTTTGGCAATTGCTGTATGCATGAAATTACTGAAAAGGGAAGAAGGTATAATGTGGTTGAGTATGAGATGTTTCATGTTTTTTTTGTTTTTCTTTGAAAAAGATTTGCCACCTCTGCTTTTAACAGATCGTGTCACATTTAATACTGTTGCTAAGCTCAAGCATTTCCATTAAAATATGCACCTTGTTGTGTTTCATGCACGCACTGAAAGGTACACGAAAATTCTAGTTCTAAGAAACAATTCATTGTTTTTAAAAAAACAAAACATTTGGAAAGGCCTAATCTTGTTCATACCTGATTTAATTGTTACCTTAAAACTCTTTCATAATTTAATTTAGTTTACTAATAGGTAACTAGTAAAGTATGTTAGTTTTTCGATTATTGCAAATAATTGATGTGAAAGAAGATGACAAACAAACAAATAATCTTGCACCTATCGCCCCATGCCTACATCAGCAGGATAGCTGCCAAAACCAAGCCTGGGCTAACAAATAAAATAGCTTTCTCGCGTGATTGCTACAATATGTCATAGCTAATACACTCTTATATCTTTCACTTATTGTTTAAAGTTTTAATTCTGTGTAATTTTGGTTTATCATCATCATTTGTGAACTCAAATAGACTTAAGCGGCAAAAGCCCTAGTTGCTTAATAACCAATTGTTTGTTTAAAGAACATTCACTTGATATAACAGACACCATTTTGCTGATCAATGGTCAAGGGTCATGCTCATGCTATTACATAATAGGAAGTTTTATATAAAGGAAAAAGTTTTAAAAAGTCACTTTGGAGTTCAAGTAAACGCTATGTTAAAATTTTTGATAGAATTCTGGACACCCAATTTTTAAGCAAGTTTCCCTAATAATCCTGCCGGCCAAAGCTGTTGGAAATTCAACGACAAATCAACCCCAAGTGCCGAGTACAGTACGAAAATTCAACTTGCATAACACATTATTTAGGCGACTGTTAGTATCGTTCCCTCCTCAGTTCACCTGTTATTTTTTCACATGATCAGCTAGGCTCAGCTAATATATTCTATTGGTTTTTTAGACAGTTCACGTGTGCATTTCACTTCACACAATGACAGAAGACAACTGAATCTCTGCTGAATCATGTGAGCAGGCAAGTACATATTTAACGTGTTTGTATGGATGTTAAGCATAACACATGGTCCGTGTTTGACAATGCTTCTCTCACAAGTATAAACAACAGTTTCGCATTAATTTGACAAATTTCCATAGCAATCCTGTATCAAATGAGCAGAATTTCGAATATCTAGTGAAGGAAAATGAACATATTGTTGCTGAAAGCACATTGTAACTTAAGTTGTTATATAATTCGTCATCAAAATTGATTTTAATCCGCAATTCTTTCTTCATTGAGCTGTCTCTACCACTTTTTTTTGTTTTTTGTTTGCTTACTGTCGACACATGATTCTGTGCATCTTCAAAACTCATGCGATCAGTTTTCAATGGATGCCTTCTAAATATTGCCATCGGTTTCCCATTTTAATTTTTTTCAACAAAATTTTTTATTTTCCCACAACTCGATTTTCTCGCAAATTTTGAATTGGCATAACTACCTTAAAACTCACCCCCACTAAATGTGGTTACACACAGCAAAAGAATAAAACTTTTTTACTCCATTTTCATTCAAAGTTTCTTTATCGGTCTTTATAAGATGAAATTGAATGAAGTTCAAAGTTAACAATACTCATTGAAAGAAGAACATAGCCAAAGAAACGGGTCAATTTTTCGTTCTCTCAATATTTTTTATCTTGAAGTTGCGCTTTCAGTAGCCCATCATTCCACTTTGAAGCTTTTCGTTTCAAATTTAAACCACATCAATATCTGTAAAATATTGTCGTAAATTTTATATATCGTTTATTTTTCTTAATTTATGAATCCAATCTATCGTCCAATCAATAAAAAAGAGCGCAAGTATTTAGAAACGCTGACCAATCTCATGAATGCTATCAAAAGTATCTAGAGTATCGATAGACGTTTAAAGGTCGACAAAGATAAGACAGTTTAAACATCGTAGACTTTTTACTTTTATTCAGTCTATTTATAAATGAAATTATTCTTAGGTATTCAGAAAAAAAAACTTCAACTTTTGAACGTTTCGACTTTTCTTAATCAGAAATTAACTTTTTTTTATATATTAAAATGTTCTAGTTTTTTATATCGAAATACTCAATCAATAAACGGTCAGGTTGTTCTGACCTTAAAAGAGAGTTGTTGCTGCAGAGGAAACGACTATTAAATGTTATGTAATTATCTTGCATGCATCTCTGCGCTGCAGGGTTATATTTTTGTTCTAGAACATTCGCCGAAAAATTTATCGTCTACACCTTGAACACATATTATGCTCATAGGATAATGACTGAAGCGACAAAACATCCTGGGATGTGTTATGCAATCAAAAACTTTCTTGTTTCCTTGGAGTATGTTTTTGACACCCGATTTGCTATCTAAGCTATTACGCATAATTTTTTCTTCCTAATGTAGGGGTATCTAGGAGACCTTGGTTCTATGAAGCAAGCATGTCCCTCGTATTGTTATTCAAACTCGCTTAGTTTCGAACAGCCAATAAGATTTCGTCCTCGTTCGGCATTCATTTGCTGTATTTCTTCGCTAAACTTAAATAGGTTTGGCCCATTTACGGCTGGCCGTCAAGGACAACTCGATTAGTGAACGCGATCACTTTCGAGTATTGAACAAGTCTCTGATAAGCCGTGGATAACTGACATTGAATTACCGTAAAGAGTATTATTGTTAGTCTCTCTTTTTCTACTTTCGATGCAGGGCCAAAGGAAGTCTCTCGTTGGACTTCTCCTGCTCTTCCTTATTTTCAAGGAATGGGACACAGCCTCGTCCTCCAGGTAAGATCATTTTGCTTATTTTAGTTCTTCTTTTTGGCAGCTAACATACATTAAATTCATAGTATTTATTTACTAAAATGTCTAGCCCGTCGTATCTGTGTCACATTCATTTTTAAAATTTGGCGTAATAAATGCGTGTGCGAGCGATTTAGTAGTTTGCTGCTGCATAATTAGCGCAAAATTGGTTTTTGATTCTAAATCAATTCATGGTCAAAGATTGGCAAATAATCCAAAGATGGTTATGATAATTTTTCCAACTTGTGACATTTTTCTCGTGAAGATTGCAACAGAAAAATATTTGTTAAGATTGATCCAAAATCTTTGTGTATGGATCTAATTCTCAGAAAATTTCAAGTAAAATTGTTCTTAAACTAATCAAAGACACGGATGTCTCCTCTTTTTTAAAATCGCGCGCAATATAGCACATATCTCGTTTCGCGCTGTGAGTTCTACGCTGTCGCCGCGCGGTAGAATTAAGTACAAAATTGTAAAATTTACGCTTTGACTTTGCTCGAAAAAGTTATCTCGATAGATTTCAAAAAATTATTGTTATAAGTCGTCTTATCTGCCCAGATGTATTCGCTGCTCTGGATTTACACTATGAGGCAGGCAAAAAGCCCATCGCACAGCGAAACTTAACATTCAATCACTGGGGCAAGCAACTCATGTAGAACTATCCAATTTACTTATATATTTTCCTTGTTCCTTTTGGTTGCTTGTTAGACCCTGTTCATCATGGAAAATGTCTACTTGTTTCTTGATTTCGTACACATTGATATCAGAGCGACAAGTCTGCCCACGATTTCCTAGCCGTCACTACGCATGCGCTTAAAATCCTGTTGCCAGGCCCCTCTAGTTATTACATAAGCATGTGTTTCCTTGGTTATACATATGAGCAGACAATCCGCGAAAAAAATTTAAAAGTTGTAGAAGTATTCATTATTATGCAAATATTAAACACTTTTTCTCCGATACAAACAAGGCAAACGTATATTAAATCCGATAAGCGAGATGATATTGCGATCCAAAGAGTGCGATGATGAAATACTCAGGGAATTAATGATTCGGCTCATGGCTGATGTGTATTTACGAGTTGAATTTTATCAAATATATTTCTTTTCATTCTGGTTTTATTGCCGCTGGTCCCTTCACAACCCCTGCATTTCTACATAGCCAGTATCTTTAAAATTTGCTTGAGGTTTTCATGTCGATCACAGATTCAAATAATTCGAGCATTGTAATTCAAGACAACATCACATCTTGACGTTATTCCAACTTTTATTGTAGCAAAAACTATCTTTATAGAGCAGTGTATGAGGTTTTTTTAAACTGGGTTAACAAAGGAGTTATAGACTAACACAGGAATTATTTGAAGTGCTGTTTCTCCCCATCCCTTCACAACAGTGCTCTGATGTTAAGCAATGTTTACAACGATTCTTATGAACTAGTCTACCCTGTCAATCTCAGTCAATTTAATCTTTGGTTGATCGATCATTTCTTTCGAAATATAGTTAAAATGCTCCTGTTCTGCCCATTGATTGTGCACGCCCATTATTGCATAACATTGTCTGTAAGTTTCTCATCAATTCAATTTGCGAGTTATGGAAATGACTGTTGGGCTAAACAGGAGCATTTTCCGTCCATTGAACAGTGCTCAATGCCACGGAGATAGCCATTACTGGTGGGATGTGATTGGAAATTTAGAACTCAGAGTTTCACGCCCGCCAAATTCATAAGGCAACTGATGATTGCCGTCTGATGATCCCATTGAACGTGAAACTCTTGAGTAATAACCTTCAAGTCTTGTTCTAAACTTAACATAAGTTTGTAGGTCATATCATCTTCTTGCAAAGCAGAATCACTGCTACTTTGCAAGTTTCATTTCCTTCTTGAGCCTTTTAAATGCTTTAAAATGCGAACAAGTGGTATTTGAAGGGACAATGGAACCATCCTTAGAACTGCTGGTCCTGGTTATGCCACATAACAAGAATTTTTCATATTTTTACGTCACAGTTGCATAATATCTATTGCCCTAATAACGTAAATGAGGTTGCTAGGCCCCAAAGGAAGGAGTGCTTAAACACGGAAACATTCGTCATCGATGTGAAACGAAACAATGAAAAGCAGAAATCGAAGTTTAATTTTACTGGTCAAGGAGAATAGGCGTGGTCAAGGCGTGTCTTTTTGATGTCATGTGTAGCTAACAGTACCCAACTTGGTTGCGGTAAAGTTGGTTGTTTATGCTCTTCGAGTAACAAATCCTTGAAAAAAAAGTCTAGTTATTGATTTTAACTGAGAAACATTTCAATTGGCAACAACACGGGGCATTTTGGAGCTTTAGGCTACGAAGCTGTGCTTTATCATGATTGGTTTATATGATCACGTGTTTGACCACATGCTGATCACATGGTCTGCGGCCTGCTCTGAGATGTGATAGTCTAATACGTCTTGTTTATGATTGGTTGTAAATAGTGATCACATGAACAAGAACATGAATCTACCATCGTGCTGAAGAACACGGGATTTTCTTTCACAGACAATATGGTGCAGTATTATTTCACATAACTATGGCCAAAATGGCACTAACCGTCATTTGCACTCTGTTTAAAAAGAGAGTGGGCAACTTCAAACGATTTTAACCGAATAATGACGAAGTGAAGGTTCAAATGAAATTTACATCATATCTTACCTCGGCAATTTCACCATGTAGAAGTTTTCTTTAATTGCGGGCAGACCTTTGAAGACAATTTTAAATGCAAAAGCCATGTTTTTTCAGGTGAGCAATGCCATCCCAAAGCTCTGCTTGGTTTAATAGTATACATTCAAACGTAGTTGCAGTTTTTCGAACAAAATCCAATTCGTTTTAAATAAAACTACGTTCGATAGTTCTAAGCCGTCTGGCCTTAATGTTCGAGGCTTTGACGTGATGATTTTGGTTGTTTGATCAACTCCTACTATTTCAGGCGATATAAATCGTAAACCAGTAAGGTCGCAAAAAAAGATCACATGGTTTAGCTCGGGTAAAGGTTGTGTGAGATGAAAAGTGTTCGAAAATTTTTATTTCAATTTCTAAGCGAAAACTATCGAAGGAATTGCTCTAGTGGAAAAACTGCTTAACTTCGTGAAAAATGACAGACAAAAATTCCCTACCCGATAGATTCTTATGTTTTCTACTTGTCGTGGTCGTTAAGTAATTATTTCCTCGAGCTATCCTGTCGACATACCAAATTTTAAACCAATCAAATCTAAGAGTTAGTAAGCATTCTTTATTATTCTTTTCCTGTTAGCATAGTAACTACAGATTACTAAGCGTTGAAATAAAGCTAATGTTTGTTAATCAGTATTTATGAACCCAGTCTGTGTTTGCCTTCTGGTATCAAAGATGGGTGAGGCAAAGTTTTGTGAACCGTTGTACATGAATCCAGAGAGAATATTTTCCCGGACAGTTAAGGCAACCAAATAAGTCCTACACGTGTTATATCATGTAAAAAGAACGACATTTTTGAACAACATGAGTTTTTGAACATATAAGATTTTATAAACACTATCAATCATTATAATGGTCTGTTCTGAAGCGTCTTTGGTATGGGTGGGTTCTGAAATGTCTGGCACATAAAGCAAACATTGAGATGTCAAATAGTAAACTTTAAATAATTAAGAATCGCACATTTTCTGTTCGGTTAACCTTAATCCAATTATTATATTTGTCAGCCTCATTAACTTTTTATCTGATTTTCTTTAGCCCTGACTACCTGACATATAAAGATGAAAATAAAGGAATTCAAGGTAAGTTATAATCATCATCATCATCTTTAATCATCATCATCATCATCATCATCATCATCATCATCATCATCATCATCATCATCATCATCATCATCATCATCAACATCATCATCATCATCAGCAGCATCATCATCATTATCATCATCATCATCATCACCATCATCATTATCATCATAATTATAATCATCATCATTATCATCATCATCATCATAATCACCACCACTCCTTCTTACCAATGTCCTTTGGATGACAATTGATGATTAATATAACTTTGTCCTTAACATAGATATTTTCTTTGCAGATATACATAGAGATCCAGAACCAAAGTCTGCCCAGCAAGACGATGGTAATTCACTCTTCCTACCGTTTTTCGATTATTCGTTTAATTTTTTTATATTCCTACATCAATCAAACTCAGCATATAACATCAAATCTTTCAAAGCTCTACAAAAAAATGGAAACACAATTTCGCATATTGAAAAAGTAGCATTAAAAACAGTGATTAATTGGCGAACTTAACGACAAAAACAGTTGTAGGTAAAAGACGAAATAGTCAGATTTTGATTGAACATCTGCTTAGAAAAAACCCATTTTCGCAGAAATGCAGACCAATTAAAAATTTCTTTGTTAGCATACATGATTGCTTTGAAAATCTTTTGGTTTGATTTTCGTCTGATTAAAAACGAGAGCGCTTCGTTTCCTAGGAGACGCATGGTTCCCGCAAAAAATGCCCGACTTACAAATAGAAAGATTTCATATAAGGAAAAGAAATATTTTTCCTTTCAGACTGCGCAAATAAGATTTGATTAAGACAGAAAATGATAATCTTTACCTGGTAAAATTGCCAAAATGTTATATCGACGTATTGAAGGTTAATTAGTTGATTGATTGATTGATTGATTGATTGATTGATTGATCAGCTGACTAACTGATTGATTGATTGATTGATTGATTGATTGATTGATTGATTGATGGCTCATTTGGCAAATGATTGATTGATTGATTGATTGATTGATTGATTGATTGATTGATTGATTGATTGATTGATTGATTGATAAATTGATTTATTTATTCATTTATTTATTTATTTATTTAGTTATTGAGTGATTGATGTGATTGATCATTTGATTTTTTAGTTGGTTTTTTGAAATATTTGCTTACCCATTTAATCATTTTTATCTGCAGCTGCGAGTGCTAGCAACTTAGCTCTACTGGAAAGAATAAAAAAATTAGAAGCTGAGCTGGAAAACAAAGTGAAAAGAGTTGCAGATGCACCTCAAGAAACCAAAAGAGAAGGTTAGATTGTTAAAATAATATATTGATGTTAGTGAGCTAAGAAAGTAACTGCGTGGACTTCCAAAGAAGGAAGAAAATATAAAGAGAGGTGGAGCGAAAGATGGAGGGAAAGAATTGAGGAGGTTGCAGGCAAAATATGGTTGCAAAAGGCTCAGGAGAGAGGAGAATGGATGTAGAAGCCATCTGCCGGCAATGGCAGGCGAGCTAAGATGGATGAATGGATAGATATTATATTATGTTATGTTAAAGTTTATATAATCAAAGAATAAGTACAAGTCCTATACAACCAGTCAACCAACCTATATATGTATATATATATTTATATACAAGCCCTATACAACCATTTTATATATAACACTTCAATCTTACTTGGCGTTTATTGCATTATATCATGTTACATTACATTTACTTTTATCTACAATGCAGTGTATTTCTATTGCAATTTTTGTTCAACATTTATTTAAAGACAATAGAATCATTGCTTTATTTTCTTTTAGTGGCATGCGTTCCAAGTTGTGCCAATGGCGGGAAATGTGTGAATGGCACATGTGAGTGTCCACAAGGGTACACTGGACAAGATTGTTCAGAAAGTAAGCAATTAATATTCTCATATTTTTCTTATAAACACTACTAAAATTTTATATTTTTAAAGGAATTTTACACACCTCAAGGTATTTGATTGGGCATACATCATTGGCCTAAAATGGTGATGTTTGCCATTAGAATTCTAGATCATTTGATAAAATGAAAAAATTGTTTAAGATATCAAGGGTGAGTCGTGCAGTTTACAAATGGGGTCAATATAACAACTACAAAAGTTTAATTTGCCCGAACAAACAAGAGCCCAGTTTCCAAAAATGTTTGCCAAATTATGTTATTTTACATGTAATTTTGAAACTCAAAAGAATGGTTAACTACTCCGTGATATAGAAATAAGTGGATCGTGTCCAATTTAGAAAACAATTTTGAAACACCCTGAGTTACCTCTAAATTTAATACATAATTTAAGTTTCTGTTTCAAATAGAAAAATCAGAAACGAAATAAGAAAACGAACTACTTCTGTGCTCATCATGACTAGAATAGACACTGTTATCGAAGTTCTGAACACGATTGTCAGTTACAATTTAATTTTCAATGAGTTTTTCACTGAAGACAAAGTGAAAGAACAACAGCGAAATGGAAAACTTTTGTCTTGCATTTAATGTCAAGTAATTTGCATCTGCAAATACGGCAATTTTTATTTCTAGACAGGTGCAAGTTGATAGGCGTTGATTTTAGTTGAGGTGTTCAAGTATCTATTTTGTGGTTTTCCACTGAATTTAGCATAATTTCTTGTATTATCTGTTTTTATAGAGACATGTAATCCACCTTGCAAAAACAACGGGCTGTGCATGTCTGGCACTTGCAGGTGTACAGAATATTATGAAGGAACATCATGTGAGATTGGTAAGGGAGGCTAATCATATTTTATTGATGTGGTGTAACCATGGTCGAATATTACAATATCATTATAATACTATAATGTTACTCCTAATATGATGAAACGATGATATTTTGTTTGTAACATGTGGTCGAATGGTGGTTTATAGTCTGTTATCAGCAATCGCATATAGAAGGGTTCAAACTACGGAGCAGGCATCCATTTATATTTGTGGGTAGGGAGAGGTATTTTTTTGTGTGAACACTTATCCAAGGATTCTTCATTAATGATAAGGACAAGAGTTCGAACCGGCGATGGTTCGATCGCTAGTGCTTAACCTTAACTTAAGTTTCTTGGTCCGTTTTAAATAAACTTGTTTTAGCGATGAGATGCCTTCACAAAAAAATGAATGGATATTTGAGTAGGATAAATGCATAGATGATGATATTTCTGACTCACGTTCAATTTGAACCAGCGACAAACCTTAACCACTGCACAACGGAGCAATTAATTGCCAACTGATCTAGGTATTTGCTTGCCGCTTCTTCTCTCAACACATGTTTTATATCTATGCAACAGCAAAATGCAGCCAAGCGTGTCTCAATGGTGGCACGTGTGTAGATCCAATGAAAAACATTTGCAACTGTACCCAAGGCTGGACTGGCAACATTTGTAACAGAGGTATTTAGTCTTTTGATTTGGATCTTTCAGCTTTCCCTCTTTGATTATTTGTAAAAACTTTCAATAAGTATTACAGTTTTTTACTTGGTCACTCTAAATTAAAGCATATTTGGAGAAAATTAATCATCATTTCATTTTGTTTTATATGTAATATGTAATTTCTATTTATGTCATTGTTGAAGTTCTCCCTGCATTAGAAGGCTTCTTCCATGATGCTAAATGAAATGGACGCAAAAATCTTAATGTTCTCCACTTATTTTGATTTTATTCATCATTTCTACTCATATCTTATCTAAAATTGAATTGGCGTTAAATTTATTTTTTTTATTCAAATTAATTTATCATTTACTTTTTGAAATGACATGGCATATTTTTGAATTTTTTAGCAATCTGCAAAGAGCCTGTTTATTGTAAAAATGGTGGTGTGTGTCTCGGATGGGACAAGTGCAAATGTTCAGTCGCGTATAGTAGCAGAAGCAGTCCAAGATGTGAAGTCTGTAAGTAGTACTAAATTGCAAAACGTTTTGTGAACGATAAATTCGAATTTAGTTAATTGCACCTTAATTAATTAATAGCAACCACCAATCATAACTAAAAATCCGAAATAAAGTCAATAGAACTTACTTTTTACAAGAGGCCTGTCTCGATGCTTTTTGGTTTAGCCATCTTTGAGAACGGAAACAATCCTGTTTTTACAAAAATTAACTGCTAGATTAAATATTGACATGACTATTTCATACCATTGGCTGTCTATTTTGTGCCTATTAAGACCCATGACTTAAGTCAGTTTAATATCCACCTATTTACTTAAACTACATAAAAAACAAAGTGGCTAACGAACACCCCTGTCTCTATACAGCTAATTGCCCGGAGGAATGTATCAACGGCGGAACATGTACTCTGAATACTACTTCATTAAGATATGAGTGCAAGTGTATGCCTGGTTACAGCGGAAGTCGTTGCGAAATAGGTAAGTTTCTTGGTTCATTTCAAATAAACTTGCTGTAGCGATGAGATACCTTGACAAAAAATTAAATGAATATTTGAGTAGGATAAATGCACAGGTAATGGTGTTTCTGACTGAGTGACTGACTGAATGATTATTGATTGATTGAGTGATTGATTGAATGATTGATTGACTGATTGATTTGTTGATTGGTTATTGATTGATTGGTTGATCGATTTATTAAAAAAGGAATGAATGAATGAATGAATGATTGAATGAATGAATGAATGAATGAATGAATGAATGAATGAATGAATGAATGAATGAATGAATGAATGAATGAATGAATGATTGATCGACAGATTAATTGATTGTTTGATTAATTAGTAATTGTAATTTATGCAGTTGATTCAAATAACAAGTTGAATGGAGTGATTTGATTGCTTGATTCATTGATTAATGATCTATTGATGAAGAAATATTTTATTATTTCTAGAAAAAATCTGTGTCATGCCAAAAAGCCTGGGAATTTGTAGGGTCTATCTTGATGAGCCCTTAGCATTAGCCAGTTCAAATCTGTTGTCATGGAAGGGCAGTGACGTCTCAACAAAATACTGTATAGATTATCTGAAATATGTCAAAGCCAACGTTCATTCGACAACTTTGAAAATAACATATGATCAATGTATTCACCATTGCGGTATGTATTTTTACGTTTCATTTATTTTCAGTTCCTAACTTAAAGAAGGGTTTAATTGTTCTCTATTTTCGATTATAACAATAGCTGAATAAAGTCAATTACTATTTCATTCATATAATTCGTGGTAGCAAAGATTTCACGTCATCTAATCATGCCATTGGAACCTAGCCTACCAGAGTCTGGCAGAATTGTACGGTTATATTTGTAATAGAAAAACGAACAAAATCAAAATATGTCCCGGAGATGCTGAAATGACGGATATTGTCAGGCACAGCTTCACAAATGAAGCCTGGCAATAAAAACCAGTTAGACGAAAGTGACAAAAATTGCCCTGTGCTTTGTTATCGTTGTACAGCGTCTATGCTGATCATTTTTTCTGTCACAAGCATTCTGGTAGTACAACAGCTTGTCGTTTCCATTAATGCTTTTCATTTAGTCTCCGGGAATTTTTAAGTATGCAATATCTATATCCGTTCTTTGTAGAACCTTATGAAACCGGTCGCGTTTGTGACAGAATATGGAAACCAGAAGCCATGAAGCTGAGCTGTGAAGGCCATGCAAGATATCACTATGCTAATGGGGCATGCACTTCATTCCAATACAGAGGGGGTTTAGGAACAAAGAACAATTTCGCAGATGTGAAAGCCTGTCAGCACATGTGTAAATGTAAGTGTCTATTGAATTAAATTTCTTTATCTGCTGCAATTTGTCTTTTAGTTCCTGTTCGATATTTTTCATCTCTTTTGTAATTTGTTTTTGCAATGTAATCGCTGAAGTGGTTTTGTCATAAAACAAGTCATAATCAATTTTTTTTTAAATAGTTTGTTCTTTTTTCAGCAACCACACCTACAATTGGTGCTACAATGACACCTATTATCAAACCCTGTAAGTATCAACAACATTTATTTTTCATAACTCCCTTATTTATCTATCTATTAACATTTCTATTTTCAAATGAAATCAAGCCTTAACACCCTTAACAAGAGAATTAGTGAAACAACTCGTTTTAATCAATTCGTGGGGTAGCGTTTATCACTCACCCATGCTTGGTCAAAGTCTTGAAATGAATCCATGGAAATTATCGACTTTGACCCATTAGCATATTCAAGTTATTGCACCGTGGCATAGCGAGGCATGGACGATTGGATAAGGCATTGTTGGTTATAAATTATATCAAAAATACCAAAACGTACAGTTACAGTATTTCAAGGTCTTATGATTAATAAGCATGATGTCTTTATTAAGCCTATTGCCAGTTGAAAGAAAACATAAAGAATGCATTCCTCTTTTACAGTCAAGGATACTTGTTATATTTGGGGAAGACAACATTATTCCACCTTCGATGGCAAACAGTACTCATTTTACGGAGGATGTTCCTACGTTCTTGTTCATGATGCGGATCCCAGCAGTTCTTTTAAAATTATTGTTATTAATGACCCAACTGCTACCTACAACACAACCGTCAAACGAAAGCTCAGGCTTACAATTGACAACAAAAATATTTACCTTGGCCAGAGAATTGGCTCACAGGTTGCAATTACAGTCGACTCAAAACCTGTCTCACTTCCATATGAAGGAAATCCGCAAATCCGTGAAGTAAGTGAATGTTTAAAACTTTCAATGAAATTTACTGTGGTGACGTTTTGAAAAATTTCTTCTTTTACTCTCTTGTTCCACCGCAGAGAAATCTTCTTATTCGATCCAAAATGTATTTTTATTCTTGATATTTAAAAATTCTTTCCACTTTTTCAAGGTCATTTGCTTTTATCCATAATCATTCATAATTATTCGCAGTTTTTTTTGCATGTGGGTTCTGGTTTATTTGTCATTCTGCTTTATCACGATTTCGTCAAGTCAATCATGATGCTATTCTTAACTTGTTCATTGCTCATAACTGATATTATTTCTGTCACTTAAACTTTTTATTAAACTCTTCACAGTTTCTTTTAAACTATAATTCATGATTTATGTTCAAATTAGCAATTTATAAAAACTTTCAACCTCAAATTGCTTACTTTTTAAGGCTGGTCGCTATGTCATGGTCATAACACAAGAAAATGGAATTATTTACTGGGATGGCCAAGAAGATGTGATGATTAAGGTGCCTCCATCTTTCAAAATAGCACCTGGCGGAAGCCACCGCTTGTACGGTCTTTGTGGTACATTTGACGGAGACAAGAGCAATGATTTCATGACTATTGCTTCAACGAAGCCGTACACTGATGTGAAAGATTTTACAAATAAATGGATTTACTCCAGTGGTAGCTGCACTGAGACAAATTTAAGTCCACCAAAATATGAGCCAAATGGAGCTCAACAAGCCATGTCATATGCTGAAACATTGTGTAGTTCAATAGACTCAGGTGCATTTGTAGCATGTCACTCAGCTATCGATCGAAACCCATACAAAACCATGTGCATGCAAGATGTTTTGCATTGCAATTACAATGTAAGAAGTGACTGCGTATGCAACGCCTTGTCTATGTACTCAAGGGCCTGTCAAAAGATTGCAAATGTTACAGTGGCATGGAGGAGTTCCTCTCTTTGTCGTAAGTAACTTTCACCAGTTTGATAATTGTGTATCATTATAGCTTTTTATTTATATATCAAGCTGAAATAGTGCATTGTGTGACGGGTACTAAAGACTACACCATGTCCAGGAGCGGATCCAGACCGGGTTTAAAGGTTTCAAAAACCCAGTCAGATAATTTAAGAAGTAGACCCCGTTTCCTTAAATGTATGTAACATTTTTCTCTCCAACGATTCCTTCGTTAGTTTGATGGCGCATTAAGCACATACTGTCAACGGGGAAGTAAATATCTGTTTTCCTGTTGAACGACTCCCTGCCAACGAAGTATTGTTTTGCCCTTTCGCTTGTTACGCGAAAACAAAAGGAGTCGGATGAGATCAGCTCTCTCTTGAACGATGGAAAATTTATCTATTTGCCTCATTATCTGTTGGATTGCACAATTACATCTTTTCAGACAAAGTCTGAAACCTCTCATCGACGAGTCTGAAACCGGTCACTTCATTGTTCTCCGTGTCGTAAGGGAGTCTGAAACCTGTCTCAAAAGTCCGAAACCAGTCAGAAAAAGTCGGAAACCTGTTTAAGTTGCGCAATACTCATAACACTGCTCGTAACTGCTTGACAGTGCTGTATGATAGGCGATAAATTTGATCCTTTTGGAGGGAATAAAATGGAGGGTGAAGAAAGGCTTTCTTGCCTCGGACGCTAGAAGTTTTTGAAAAGAGAGACAGAGAGGTTTTTGACCTAATCTTGGAGGGAGACAAAAAAATATACAGGCTAAGCTAGCAGTCCTAGAGAATGATCTCACCCAGTCTCTCTTACAGCTAAAAGGTATGGGCTTAATGTAATTTATAGCCTAAGTCCAAGGGTTTAATAATTTCCTATCAAAATTCTCTCTCTCCTTCTATCCAATAAGCTTTCTGGGCCAAGTAAAACTCAATAAAATTTTTAGACTGTTTCTATAAAATGCTAATTGCAAACAAATTCAATTTGTATGCCTTGCAATACCCAAGGAGGATTGAGATGGGAGATATCCTAAAGTTTTTTGAAAGGGAACGATCTGAAACAACGCAGACTTGTCGCTGATTGATAAGGGCGTGGTCCAAGAAATTTCAGATCCCCAAGAAACCCGGTCACCAAACGTTCTGGATCCGCGCCTGATGTCAGTTTTATATTGATCGAAAAGCAGATCAACATGTGTGTAGTATCTTCATAAGCTGAAGGGATGTACAACTCTAGTTCGTGAAAACTTTGTGCTGCTGCAATCAAGAAAAGGCTGTTCTCGTATGAGAAGCTTTTCAATTTTTATGAAGTTGATTGCAATTACAAACAAGTCACAAAGCATACCAACAGAAAAATTGCAGTTAGACTTCAGAATAGTATGTAATAGAAAGCGATGAATTTAAAAAACTCTTTAGGGCAATAAAGTTTTTTAAAAATCCTGTAGGCCTGTCCTTGGTAATGTTGCCATGAAGCAACTCTTATTGGTGTCTGTCTGAGTGTTATTAAACATCTTTCCTCCCGTCTGAGTGTTACCATGAGGTAGATGCTATTGTCATGCACTCAGAATAGACCAAGGGTGCCCGTATGAACATATTTTTTCACTGGATCATCTAAGAGATCTCAAATGAAGTCCCTATAACACAGCGTAAAAGAATCGTGTCCAATCCAATCCCTTAGGCCCTTTTTTATGTTTTGATCCAACGCTCATTGCGAAACTATCATCATTCGTTTATTCCCTATTCAGCTATTACCTGCTCGGGAAACCTAGAGTACAGAGAGTGTGG
This sequence comes from Catostylus mosaicus, assembly GCA_964019065.1. NCBI lineage: Eukaryota > Metazoa > Cnidaria > Scyphozoa > Rhizostomeae > Catostylidae > Catostylus > Catostylus mosaicus. The sequence continues at coordinate 14,667,628 of OZ025188.1, read as the reverse complement.
AAGTGCCTGCCCAAAGGTCTGTTCTAATATGCTTTCTGCCTCGGCTGAGAGTAGCTGCGTCTCAGACTGCGTCGATGGTTGCCACTGCCCGTCGGATATGTGGAGAGATGGAGATCAATGTAAACCGAAATCCCAATGTAGTTGCTACGTCAATGGCGTCCCATATGCACATGGTGCATTCAAGAAGACAGCTTGCGAAGAATGGTAATTGATTTTGTCTCCTACAAACTGTTTTTCGTTAATTTTTCATAAACTTATTTTCATTGAAGTTTGATTCGGAAATCGCAGCTTCGTGATGAATTTCAAAATGAGAATGTCGACTAAAAAGGATAACATGATTTAAATTTATGGTTCTTTATTGATACATACGGTAGAGTTGGACTAATCCATTGAAGTGAATTATTTTCATTGGTTTTTGCAAAAGTAGATTCGTCTGTTAGAGCTATGCATAATGTGCGGTCTTATCTTTATTAATTAAAAATTGTATCATTTAAAAAGAGTGAAAAAGAACCATATAACGTTTACTCCCATGCTGCCTTGCAATGAACTATTGACCAGCCTTTGCATGTGGTTAATGGCACAATCATTAAGAGCAGAGAAAGATGTGCTATACCGAATGTGAGTGTGAACAATAGCTGGGAAATTTGGGTGCCGGTTTGATGTGGAGTCTGTTGGAATTGGTATTGCAACAAAAGAACCACGTGTTTTATTATAAGAAGGAAGGAAAAAGAACCGCAGAGAACGAGAACAACTTCAAGAAAAACAACATTTTAGGGCCATTACTTTAAGTCGCGATTGGTTTTTATTTCAGCATTCTACATTCTAAGAATATTTGTTAACTGATTTTACAGAGGGATTATTGTAAAGTTCAGACCGGCCTATTTCTGGATATTGTCATATGAGAGTAACAGCTAGAATTCTTTGGATTATCTGGTGCCTAATCTATGATCTTTGACATTTTAGTGAATGCAAAGGAGGCAGTTGGGATTGCAAGAAATTGCCTTGCTCAGGTAAAAATTTTTTGAAATATATTTATTTGCGTTACCTTGGAAAGTAAAATTGTTCCATAAATGGCATCATCCACATTCAGGTATAAAATGTTGTTTGTACATATTCACACTTTGTCTCGTCTTGATGCCAATGCAATTTTTTTAGAGAAACTGAAGAATTACAACATGTATATAGGAAATTTTTTATCAAGGATTGGCAGGTTTAAATTGGAAGGGAAAACCAGATCCTTTGTGTCAATCCTTTTCTGTTTTTGTGATGTTTTTGTTTTAAAAGCACTAGCTCAGCTGTCTAATATATAAAAGTTTACATGACTATTTGGTATTTCACATAAATGGTTTTCAATAATATCTCTTTTATTGGCTTCTTTTTGAAGCATCTACTAGTCTTTAAGAAGAGTAGTGAGGTTGAAAATGGACTAAATGCTGGAAATTGAAAGGTTAAATATGGGAGTGAGTTAAAAGTTGAGAGGGTCTAGAAATTCTTGCAATTGATGGTTAAATGGAAAACCTTTTATAGCTAAATCGGTAACAAAGCTGGTATAGAAAAAAGAAAGTTTAAATGATAAAAATAATAACAATAATGCTTTTACAAAGCTCTAAACATACATTCTAAAATTATTGTTAAATTTTTAAAATGCAGTAAGAAAAGCTAATAAAATTTTTAAAAATTAGCTTATCAATGATTTACTGATGGCAGTCCACCCCCTTATCCTAATCATATGTTACCTTTTTATAGCAACATGCGTGGTTGCCGGAGACCCACATTTGACAACATTTGATGGCAAAGCTTATTCAATGTACGGCAGATGTGCTTACAGTCTTGTTGACCACTGTCACTTTAACAACGCAACTGGCAAAATCTTTGAGCTTGTTATCAAGAACAGCGAGTGTGCAGAGAGCAATGGGTTTGCTTCTTGCGCGAGAACACTCGTCTTGAAATTGCTCAAGCTGAATCAACAGATTGTGATGACAGGAACGAAACTTGCATCAGGACAGTACATACCAACTGTTAGTCTTGCAGGAAGGTCAGAAAACTGGGTGAAAACCAATGATTACACGATTGAAAAAGTCGGCAGAGAGAACGTAATTGTCACACTTAATGCCGGATTGAAGATACAATGGACAGGAAGAAATGCTTACGTCACTGTTAGTCCAAAATTTGAAAATAAGACATGCGGTCTTTGCGGTACATTCAATCATAATACGCAGGATGATTTTCATACTAAAACTGGAAGTACAGAATCTTCTGTGTCAATCTTCACAAAGCATTGGATTTACAAAGACTCCAACATAAACAATGATGAGAACTGTCACAACTGGAATGAGAACATCGATGCATGTGACATCTTTTCAGCTAAAAAAGCCAACGCCGAGTCACAGTGTGCCATTATTAAATCAACAACTGGTCCATTCAAGCTCTGCCATTCCATTGTTCCACCCGAGGATTACTACAAAATGTGTCGTGCAGATGGCTGCAAATGCGAAGGCTGCCTCTGTGACGTCATTGCCAGTTATTCCAAAGTTTGTATGGACAAAGGCATAAACATCCTTGATTGGAGAGCTGCAACGACCACGTGCGAAAAGCGTAAGTTCTTTACGCTCTTTTTTTATTGTACGCAACAATCGATCATTGAAACTGATTGTTGATTTTGGTTACCTTCTCAGCCCGTCATCCGGTTGCCCGCACTTATACAATGTGAAAATACAAGAGGGACTAGATAAATTGTATGCAGGAACTAACTATGATTGAGGTGCTGTCGCAATTGGTAAACTAATCGAGAAGAGAGCCCCCCCCCCCACCGTAGCCTAAGATATTATAAAGCTTTATTTACTTGAAATAATGGTAAATTTCCACGATAACGTAGATTTATCGGCAACCTTGCTGAATAAACAAATTCTTAAAGCAGATTTAAATTCTGCTTTTAAAAATGTTAATTTTTGCTGCTTTTAGGTTTTCTAGTTTCTTCTCGTATGTAGAATGTTCCTGAATATTATGAGTTGAAGATGTTAAGTGGGATATTTTTTGTTGCAGTTCTTAAGTGCTCTGGTACTAAAGTTAGAAAACAATGCAACAGAAACGCCGCAGGTCATTTAAAATGTCCTCAGACATGTCGAGATCTGACACTCAATGATACATCAGTTTGCAGCAAGTAAGTTTTCAATACCGCTTTATATTTTAAATGTGAACAATTGTTAAAATGCTAACAAATATGCTACAGTTCATTTATAGTTGGCTTGAGAAAAGGCTGGAGCTAATATAGGCCAACTCCACACTAATTATAATTTCTAAGACAACTAAAATGAATGCTATTAAAAAGTCTAGATATTGATGCGGAAAGCACATTCAAATCCCTTTCAACTGTTTAATTTTCATTTTGAGTTCATTGTCAATTTTTGCAGCTGTATTTTGATCTAGAACAATTCCAAATTATGCTTTCCTTAAATGAAAGTGACTGATTTCCATACCTTTTTGTCCTCGTATTTGGACATTGAAGGAGATTTCATATTCTCAAGGTATATGGAAGCATTTTTGTTCTGGAGATTATTGACTCTATCGTTTGTGGAAAAAGCAAGTATTACACTAAGATTCTGTTCATTTCATTGTTTAAAAAGCTGGGAAACCCAAATCCTAGAATAATCTAAATGATATTGCGTTTTGTTTCTCAGGCGTGGCTGTGTTGAAGGCTGCTATTGTCCGGATGGCTATTATGAAAATGATCAGCAGGAATGTGTACAGCAGAAAGATTGCCCTTGTTACTACAAAAACATGGTTTACAAATACGGAAGTGTTAGAAAAGAAGAATGTAATAATTGGTACGTAATTACACGACTAGCAATTATTCCCATTATTTTTTATTTACTCCTCTATTCATTCATTTATCTATTAATTCCTTTAATAATTTTTTTAATGCTGAAGAAGACATTGTAATTAATTACTCAGAGCTTCCAATAATCAGACACCTTTTGTTTTTTGTTTTCTTTTTATTCGTCAATATATTTATTTAGTTATTTATTCATTTATTTATTTATTTATTTCTTTATAAATTTATTTATTTATTTATTCATTTATTTATTTATTTGTTTATTTGATTATTTATTCATTTCAGTAACTATTCATTTCTCTACTTATTCCCTTTTGAATTTTTTCTTTACCTATCCATGTTTTTGATTACTCATTGATTCATTAAGTCGTCTATATATTTATCAATTTACAGCTAACCAAAGTGCATCTTTTATTTCATTTCTATTTGTCTTGTAACATTATCATTCACCTGCCATTGGCTCTTTTTGCAGCACCTGCGTTGGTGGCGTCTTCCAATGCACCAATGTCGACTGCAAAAGTAAGTTGCACAAGTATATTGTTATTGTACCATAACTCGTACTGTCTTTGTCAGTAGAGCTAGTACATTGAGGTTAGTGACAACAACTCTCAACATCTTTACTAGGGATCCTTGCAGAATAAAAGATGGCACACTTCTGCAATTCTACTACTTTTGTGTCAATGTCATCCAGCCTCTTTCGTAACATACTTGAAGTTGTTTTTAAGGCCTCGATCATGATAGAAATAAATTTCACTTGTTTCTCTCAAATATTTATTCCATTGCTAAATTTTGATACTCTTCAACTTTACCCGCTTCCTTTGCACCCATTCTGCTATTTATTTAGCATATATTCTATTATTCATATCATTATTTTAATTATTATTATTATTACGAAACCCTTTTTTATTTTATTAATCAACTTATTTAAAGTAGGGAATATCAGAACAACTATATCAACCCCCTCTTTTTTAGGTTTCTGCAAAGCGAAAGGTTTGGAATATAGTCCTTGTGGAACAACTTGCGGAAATTTCCAGGATGATCCAAAGATTTGTGAGCCCGGTTGCTTCTGTCCAGATGGATTTGCACTTCACGAGAATGGAACATGCGTTGACCCAGAAGGTGGCTGTCAGTGTGTTGAGGGTGGAAAATTTTACAACACTGGCGATATTTCTCCCTCCGATTGTTCACGGTATGTACAGATTTTCTGCAAATGCCGTATGCTTTGTTTTTATCTGGCATTAACAAACTTTACAATGCTCAATTATTCGAACACCTATTATTCGATTTCTCTGTACTCATAACTATTACTCAGTCCGTTTGAATTAGACAAATTGGTTTTCATGTTTACTAACAGCCCCCCCCCCCCCAATTAATTTTGTCACATGTTGTAAGACCGGAGGAGAATTTGATTGGCTTGTCTTGGTAAAGATTGGGTTCTGTAATTTAGTTTTTATATTATTGCCGATGCTTAATGAATCAGGTGTTGTATTCTTGGCGCTAATACTTGCTACATATCGGAAAAAATTGCAAAAGTAGGTATTGTAATAATTAGAAGCAGTGTTAAAAGAATTTTTCCAATATATTAAGGCTGTGATGAATTTGAAAAGGAGTTGGAAAACTTAAATGACCTCAGTTCATTTTGTCAACAAGCAGCGAGACTTATACAGACAACAGTATTACCTGCAATATTATTAGGTATAAAAATTCATTGAAATTCAATTATATCTTCTATAGGAAATGTTCTGGAATGCGAATCTGGGATGTACTGCCAAACGTAGATCCTAAACCACAATATGACTGTGCTGCGTATGGTCAGCTTCATTACAGAACATTTGACGGCAAATCTTACAAATTCGATGGCCAAAAGTGTGAGTATGTGCTGATGACTGACTGCCATAGTAACTCGAAAGCCACGTGCGATTTGTCAAAGGCTAACATCAATGTTTACGTGAAAAATGTTCAATGTGAAAACAGTTATGAGCAGTACATGTGCAAGGAAGTGACCATCAAAACAAAATCTGCCACTGTTGTTCTGCAACAGAAATTGGCAAAACTGACAGTAAATGGAGTGACAAAGTACTTTACCAAAGGAAATTATTCGCAGCCTAAAGTTGATGTTGGTGGCGGATTTGAGATTTTCAAGGTAAATTGGAATAGACTAGAATCGTAATTATACTTTGCTGTGTAATTGTATTGTACTTTTCTGAATTGTGTGTAATACTCAATTGCACAATCATTACAGCCAAAAGTATGACTTAGCTTATTCCGAGCCACTGAACAACTTAAATCAAGTCATTTTTGCATTTTAGACGAAACCTAATTGCTATTAACGCCCCGTCCTATATTTTGTTGACAAGAGCCTCCAGTTGATGTTTGAATACAAATTGGTAAATTATAAACTTGAAAAGAGAATTGAAACTCGTGTAATATCACTATGAAGTATCTCCTAACGGGTTGATTGCTATAAAGCATCTTTTCACTCACCATTTTTGGTTTCATTTCTTATTATAGTCTTGCCACTCCTGTGATTGGCTGGATATCCTTTATTAATGACCCAACTTGTATGACCTCTGCACCAAATGACCTCTGAAACGCAATCTGTAAATTTCCTCCTTGGTGCAAGCATTTCCTGTTTTGAATGGTTTGTAATTCTGTCTCTTAGGTCGGTGTTTATCTGATTGCCCGAGCATACCAACTTGGATATGTGATTAAATTTGACCAATCATCACGAGTTTATGTTATTGCGCCCAAGACCCAGCGCAATTCTGGAAACTTGGCAGGTCTGTGTGGCGATTATAATGGCAAAGATGACGATGATTTCAAAAAGCCTGATCAATCAATGGCTGATAATGCATTATCATTTGCAAAATCATGGGGTGACCAATCTGGAGCATGTCCAGAACCAACTGTTTATGACACTTGTGAAGTGAATGCGTTTAGGAAACCATGGGCAACCAAAGGTATTAATCTGTTGCGTTCCATTGACTGTTAAGCCTCTCCTATTAAGCCCAAGGGTGAAATCAATAGTGTTTATTTAACTTATTAGTTATTGAACTTATTATACTTATATATAAATATTATTATACATTAATTACATTAATAAATATAACATTAATATTTATATATACATTAATAAATTTTATTATTCATAACACATTTTTTTATTATTATTCATTATATTTACAGCAAAAATCGGAAATACTAGATAACCCATTTTTCACATAGCACTCAAACATGATTGAGAATTCTAATGCTAATAATAACTGTTTCTTTAGTAGAATTAAGTAATAATCAATTTGAAAATGAATTGACTATTTACACAAAAAATCTATCTACTGCTTTATTTTACAACTTCTCATTTCCCTCTATTTTAAACGATGTAACGATTTTACGATCCAAATTAAGTTCTTACTCACTGTATTGATTTTCTAATATTTGGATATTTTCCATCATCTTATTAAGGTTGCAATGTAATAAAAAGTGGCAACTTCACTGCCTGTCATCAAGCTGTTTCCCCCACGAAGTACGTAGAGGCTTGTCAGCAAGAAACATGTCTGTGTAAATATGGAGGTGATTGCGCCTGTTTTTGTGCAGCTGTAGCATCATACGTCCAAGAATGCAACAGGCTTGGAATTCAAATCTACTGGAGAAGAGAAGGACTTTGTCGTAAGTCTTTGATTTAGCTATAAGTATGACAAATCTGTTCCCAGTTAAGATCGTAAAGTCACCTATTAATTGAACGATAATAGCAAATGAGAGGGAATTTACTTGCTTGTAATATTTTCAATATACAATATGTAAAACACATACATACTCTTTGACGCTACGCTTGTTCAATGAACAGATACACCAATGTGTAATAACTCCATCAAGTCTGTTGTTTAAAATACTGTTTCATTAAAGGAATTTAATTAAAAATTAATAATAATAATAATAATGCAAAATTTATATAGCGCCACAATACAAAGTACTCGGTTGCGCTCTACAGTCTAAGTCATATTACAATTTAAAAATCTTGATTACGAATAAATAAAAACATAGGATAAAACACATGTTAAAATATAATTTTATCTAAATGACGTATTGGAAGAAAGATGTTGATGTCCATGTTTATACTCAACCCTTTTAAGACAATAATTATACGCTAGTTCAAAGTAGTATTTTTTCAGGAGCCTCTTGAAACTTTCTATGCATTCTGTGTTCTTTGATTTTGTTTCCTGTATCGTGTATTTAGCGTTTTAGTTGCTTATGATCCCCATTTTATATTCTGTTCGACTTTAACAAAGGAACTGACATCACGCAGAGCCCTTTCTACAAAAAACAAGCAAGAATAAAGATTATAACATTTAGTTGAATGGCAATGACTTATTAAGGTTGTTGTTTCACTATGGAGACAGCGAAACCTATTTTTCTTTACCATTTCTATGATAACACACATGGGTACAATTTATCATTTTTAATGTTTTAAATCACTCAACGCATAAACATTTTCGTTTTTAGAACTGGACTGCTGTGCGCCGTGTAACCATTCTTACGGCTATTATCCTGACAACCACATTATGGATACTTGCGAAGAGCCAAAAAAGGATTGCACAAAAGGAGATCGTTGTTGCAATGGAGCCATTGTTGAAGGTTGTGGTTGCCCTCAAGGAACATACGACACTGGAAGTAAATGCGAACCAATAAATAATAATAATACAATACCATGTTCCTCAGTTATCATTCCATCAACATCAATACCATCCCCATCCCCCTCAACATCAATTCCTGCGACATCAGTTTTATCATCAACTACGTCAGTACCGCCACCTACAACTTCTCTTCCATCGCCATCTACCTTTGTGCCAACATCAACACCATCCGTGCCGCCACCAACAACTTCAGTTCCATCACCTACAACATCGATCTTACCATCAACCACATCAATACCTCCATATACTACATCTGTTCCACCAACAACTACATCTGTTCCACCGCCAACTACATCTGTACCACCGCCAACAACTTCAGTTCCACCATCAACTACCTCAATTCCACCGCCACCAACAACCTCTATTCCACCACCAACAACATCGGTTCCCCCACCAACAACTTCTGTTCCACCACCAACTACATCTCTACCACCACCTACAACATCAGTGCCACCACCAACTACATCAGTTCCCCTACCAACAACATCTGTACCACCACCAACAACATCTGTACCACCATCAACAACGTCTGTACCACCACCAACAACATCTGTACCACCACCAACGACGTCTGTACCACCACCAACAACGTCTGTTCCACCACCAACTACATCTGTACCTCCACCTACAACATCAGTACTACCACCAACTACATCAGTTCCCCCACCAACAACATCTATACCACCACCAACTACATCAGTGCCACCACCAACAACATCTGTACCACCACCAACTACATCGGTACCACCGCCAACAACTTCAGTTCCACCACCTACTACTTCAGTACCACCACCACCAACAACATCAGTACCACCACCAACAACATCTGTACCACCACCAACTACATCTGTACCACCACCTACAACATCTGTACCACCACCTACAACATCAGTTCCACCACCAACTACATCAGTTCCGCCACCAACAACATCGGTACCACCACCAACAACATCAGTGCCACCCCCACCAACAACATCTGTTCCACCTCCATCAACATCAGTACCTCCACCAACAACATCAGTACCACCACCAACTACATCTGTACCACCACCAACAACATCGCTACCACCACCAACAACATCTGTACCACCACCAACAACATCGGTACCACCACCAACAACATCCGTACCACCTCCAACAACATCTGCACCACCACCAACAACTTCTGTTCCTCCACCAACAACGTCTGTACCACCACCAACAACATCAGTCCCACCACCAACTACATCAGTGCCACCCCCACCAACAACATCCGTACCACCTCCAACAACATCTGTACCACCACCAACAACATCGGTACCACCACCAACAACATCGGTACCACCACCAACAACATCAGTGCCACCCCCACCAACAACATCTGTTCCACCTCCATCAACATCAGTACCTCCACCAACAACATCAGTACCACCACCTACAACATCTGCACCACCACCTACAACATCAGTGCCACCACCAAGTACATCAGTTCCACCACCAACAACCTCTCTACCACCACCAACAACGTCTGTACCACCACCAACAACATCAGTCCCACCACCAACTACATCAGTCCCACCCCCACCAACAACATCCATACCACCTCCAACAACATCTGTACCACCACCAACAACATCTGTACCGCCACCAACAACATCAGTACCTCCACCAACAACATCAGTACCACCACCAACTACATCTGTACCACCACCAACAACCTCTCTACCACCACCAACAACGTCTGTACCACCACCAACAACATCAGTCCCACCACCAACTACATCAGTGCCACCCCCACCAACAACATCCGTACCACCTCCAACAACATCTGTACCACCACCAACTACCTCAGTACCACCACCAACAACATCTGCACCACCACCAACAACTTCTGTTCCTCCACCAACAACGTCTGTACCACCACCAACAACATCAGTCCCACCACCAACTACATCAGTGCCACCCCCACCAACAACATCTGTACCACCACCAACAACATCTGTACCACCACCAACAACATCTGTACCACCACCAACAACATCTGTACCACCACCAACTACCTCAGTACCACCACCAACAACATCTGTACCACCACCAACTACATCGGTACCACCGCCAACAACTTCTGTTCCACCACCTACTACTTCAGTACCACCACCACCAACAACTTCGGTACCACCACCAACTACATCGGTACCACCACCAACTACATCAGTCCCACCACCAACTACATCGGTACCACCTCCAACAACTTCAGTTCCACCACCAACTACCTCAATTCCACCCCCACCAACAACGTCGGTACCACCACCAACAACATCAGTGCCACCCCCACCAACAACATCCGTACCACCTCCAACAACATCTGTACCACCTCCAACAACATCTGTACCACCACCAACAACATCTATACCACCACCAACAACATCTGTACCACCACCAACAACATCTGTACCACCACCAACAACATCTGTACCACCACCAACAACATCTGTACCACCACCAACTACATCGGTACCACCGCCAACAACTTCAGTTCCACCACCTACTACTTCAGTACCACCACCACCAACCACTTCTGTACCACCACCAACTACATCTGTACCACCACCAACTACATCAGTCCCACCACCAACTACATCGGTACCACCGCCAACAACTTCAGTTCCACCACCAACTACCTCAATTCCACCCCCGCCAACAACATCTGTACCACCACCAACTACATCAGTGCCACCACCAACAACATCTGTACCACCACCAACAACAACTGTACCACCACCAACAACTACAATTGTCATACCAACACCGACAAGCTCTCCTTATCGCTCTCGTTCGAGTTATGTAAGTTTTTTTGGCGTTTTAGAAAAATTTATGTCATTTTCTTCCTGGGCCCCTCAAATTTGTGACCTTCTGATCTTTTTCTCATTGCTTTTAAAGAGTCTTTCAGAGTTAGGAAATCATGAGAGTCACACTGTCCCTGGTTGGAGGATTTCCATTTTCTCAGTTTAACTTCCACCTTGTTCTCAGCCGGAGGAATGTTAGCAACTGTGCTGGGCTTGACAGTCACCATACACAAGGCACTCTAAATGAAACAAGTTTGAGATTATTCATAATATAGCAAAGAAATCGATCTACTTTCAGCTTACTCCAAATCAAAGTTCAAGCGCTGAACGTCTTTTTCAGGGACTAAATATCATGTAATCAGTCATGGTTCTTTCTTCTTCGAAAGGCAACCTCTATCAGCGCCAGTATTTTCAATGTTTGCACTTATGATGAACTATAGACTATCCTGCACCAGTAAACTGTGTCTTGCACTTTCAACCATAAAAGGTTTTCTTTGAATCGTCATTGAAGGTTTTAAGTAATTGATGTACTATGTACACACTACAATCGCGGAGAAGCGTTCAGTAACTACGTACTAAAAGAATCAACTTCCCTAGTATACTTGTGGCTTTCGCTCTAAAAGATATAAGACGATTTGTAGCATTCCTGCAACCAACCACTATTGATCGCGTGCAATTTTCGAAGGAACTAATTACAGACTTGAAAATGGCTGAGTGATCTAGGCTTTGTTTCCTTGTCATTTTCTCGTTTGCTTTTGTGTCCCGTTTGCTATAGGCAGGCTTGGGAACTGTGGAGGAGTTTACCGGCATTTAAATTTCTTTTTTATTGTTTTATTTTGACTTATCATCTTTTCTGCACCACAATGTTGGTAGATGGTTGTTTTCAATGCTAAGTTCGATTCTATTTTCTACTGGGTTTAAGGCAACTCTTTCAATTACAGAACGTATCTACTCAATTTGCGTATAGTTACCTTAACTTTAACAACATGACGTCCTCTGGCTGTGCTATCGATATAAGGATACACGGATATTTATTCCTTCCATTTCGAAACATCTTTTTTGAAGAGGATTTTAATTTCCTTCATTAGTGCACGAGTTTAAAGTAATTATAAAAGTAATTCTGTTTTCTTCTAGATCGCACCATCAACTTATAACAAACATACTGAAAGTGCTAAAACACCTGTTTTACAGTCAAGTACAGTGCAAACACGAAGTATTCCAATCCATTCAGTGTCTACCATTTCAACAGCTCGAACATTTATCATACCATCATTCTCTGTACCATCACCAACTACATCAAGACCTGTAAGTTTCGGTTAAAAGCTTGTGATACTAAATTTGTTAAATTCTCCCTATGTGTTCAATTGTATGCGCTAAGTAGCTTTGGAGTAGCCGTCCTTTTATATCTAGAAAAATGCACCAAATTTTTGGAACATTTTTAAGTTGTTATTTCCTTTACTATTCAAGTTGTTTTTATTCTTTTCGAGGCTGCATTCCGGTTCAATCCAAGGCATCAGTATTGAGACTATATGAAAAGGGTCGAATGTCAAACATTCCATCATTTTGAATAGATAGTTGCCAATCTTGCCCCATTTTCAATTTTACAATCATAGTTCTAGAATTTTGTGAAATATCCTCTTACTACAAAGTAAATCGTCTTATTTTGGGAAATTTTCTCATCAATTTTTATCTAAGATTAAACTTTTATTATATCACAGAATGAATGGGTTGTAATTGATAGAAATCGTAATCGTTAGGTGTTTGGGCCTGCTTATCTACTACTGATTTCCTTCAACATCTCAGTTTCACTGAAAGCTCGTTAAACATACCATTAATGAGATCTATATATATATATATCTATATCAACAACCTGATGATAAAAGGTTTCAATCTTTATCTGCATTAGATGTTTAGTTGGAAAATGGTTGACCTTTTACAAACATCAACGCTTTAATCGTCATCTATTCACATGAAACATTTGCAAAAGTATCACTAACTACTGCAATTGGCAGATTTTAAAACTTGCTTATTGACATTAAATGTTGTTCTTATTCTTTCAATTTAAGTTCTACATTTTTATTCATAATTCAATTTCTAATATAAATTTTGTTATTGTTAGTCTACAGAAGAAATCTTTACAAGGACAAGAAGTACTCCACCACCTGGAAGTAAAGTCTACTCAACTAAGTCTATGACAGTGCCTCCACCACCCACTACATCGGTGCCACCTCCAACTACATCAGTGCCACCCCCACCAACAACATCTGTACCACCCCCAACAACATCAGTACCACCACCAACAACATCTGTACCACCACCTACAACATCTGTACCACCACCTACAACATCATTGCCCCCGCCAACTACATCAGTTCCACCACCAACAACTTCTGTTCCTCCACCAACTACATCAGTTCCTCCACCACCAACTACATCTGTGCCACCACCAACAACGTCAGTGCCACCGCCAACTACATCTGTACCACCGCCAACTACTTCAGTTCCACCACCAACTACATCAACCCCACCACCACCAACAACCTCCGTTCCTCCACCAACTACGTCGGTTCCACCACCAACAACATCAGTACCACCACCAACAACATCAGTGCCACCCCCACCAACAACATCAGTGCCACCTCCATCAACATCAGTACCACCACCAACAACATCAGTACCACCACCAACTACATCTCTACCACCACCTACAACATCTGCACCACCACCTACAACATCAGTACCACCATCAACTACATCAGTTCCACCACCAACAACATCAGTGCCACCCCCACCAACCACATCCGTACCACCCCCAACTACATCAGTACCACCACCAACAACATCTGTACCACCACCAACTACATCTGTACCACCACCTACAACATCTGTACCACCACCTACAACATCTGTACCACCACCTACAACATCAGTTCCACCACCAACTACATCAATCCCACCACCACCAACAACTTCCGTTCCTCCACCAACTACATCGGTTCCACCACCAACAACATCAGTGCCACCCCCACCAACCACATCCGTACCACCCCCAACTACATCAGTACCACCACCAACAACATCTGTACCACCACCAACTACATCTGTACCACCACCTACAACATCTGTACCACCACCTACAACATCTGTACCACCACCTACAACATCAGTTCCACCACCAACAACCTCTCTACCACCACCAACAACGTCTGTGCCACCACCAACAACATCAGTCCCACCACCAACCACATCAGTGCCACCCCCACCAACAACATCCGCACCACCTCCAACAACATCTGTACCACCACCAACAACATCTGTACCACCACCAACAACATCTGTACCACCACCAACAACATCTGTACCACCACCTACAACATCTGTACCACCACCTACAACATCAGTTCCACCACCAACTACATCAGTTCCACCACCAACAACATCACTACCACCCCCACCAACAACATCTGTACCACCACCAACAACATCTGTACCACCACCAACAACATCGGTACCACCACCAACAACATCCGTACCACCTCCAACAACATCTGTACCACCACCAACAACATCGGTACCACCACCAACAACATCGGTACCACCACCAACAACATCAGTGCCACCCCCACCAACTACATCTGTTCCACCTCCATCAACATCAGTACCTCCACCAACAACATCAGTACCACCACCTACAACATCTGCACCACCACCTACAACATCAGTGCCACCACCAACTACATCAGTTCCACCACCAACAACCTCTCTACCACCACCAACAACGTCTGTACCACCACCAACAACATCAGTCCCACCACCAACTACATCAGTGCCACCCCCACCAACAACATCCATACCACCTCCAACAACATCTGTACCACCACCAACAACATCTGTACCACCACCAACAACATCTGTACCACCACCAACTACCTCAGTACCACCTCCAACAACATCTGTACCACCACCAACAACATCTGTACCACCACCAACAACATCTGTACCACCACCAACTACCTCAGTACCACCACCAACAACATCTGCACCACCACCAACAACTTCAGTTCCTCCACCAACAACGTCTGTACCACCACCAACAACATCAGTTCCACCACCAACTACCTCAATTCCACCCCCACCAACAACATCAGTACCACCACCAACAACATCCGTACCACCTCCAACAACATCTGTACCACCACCAACAACATCTGTACCACCACCAACAACATCTGTACCACCACCAACAACATCTGTACCACCACCAACTACCTCAGTACCACCACCAACAACATCTGCACCACCACCAACAACTTCTGTTCCTCCACCAACAACGTCTGTACCACCACCAACAACATCAGTCCCACCACCAACTACATCAGTGCCACCCCCACCAACAACATCCGTACCACCTCCAACAACATCTGTACCACCACCAACAACATCTGTACCGCCACCAACAACATCTGTACCACCACCAACAACATCTGTACCGCCACCAACAACATCTGTACCACCACCAACAACATCTGTACCACCACCAACTACCTCAGTACCACCACCAACAACATCTGTACCACCACCAACTACATCGGTACCACCGCCAACAACTTCTGTTCCACCACCTACTACTTCAGTACCACCACCACCAACAACTTCGGTACCACCACCAACTACATCGGTACCACCACCAACTACATCAGTCCCACCACCAACTACATCGGTACCACCTCCAACAACTTCAGTTCCACCACCAACTACCTCAATTCCACCCCCACCAACAACATCAGTACCACCACCAACAACATCAGTGCCACCCCCACCAACAACATCCGTACCACCTCCAACAACATCTGTACCACCACCAACAACATCTATACCACCACCAACAACATCTGTACCACCACCAACAACATCTGTACCACCTCCAACAACTTCAGTTCCACCACCAACTACCTCAATTCCACCCCCACCAACAACATCGGTACCACCACCAACAACATCAGTGCCACCCCCACCAACAACATCCGTACCACCTCCAACAACATCTGTACCACCTCCAACAACATCTGTACCACCACCAACAACATCTATACCACCACCAACAACATCTGTACCACCACCAACAACATCTGTACCACCACCAACAACATCTGTACCACCACCAACAACATCTGTACCACCACCAACTACATCGGTACCACCGCCAACAACTTCAGTTCCACCACCTACTACTTCAGTACCACCACCACCAACCACTTCTGTACCACCACCAACTACATCTGTACCACCACCAACTTCATCTGTCCCACCACCAACTACATCGGTACCACCGCCAACAACTTCAATTCCACCACCAACTACCTCAATTCCACCCCCGCCAACAACATCTGTACCACCACCAACTACATCAGTGCCACCACCAACAACATCTATACCACCACCAACAACATCAGTGCCACCCCCACCAACAACATCCGTACCACCTCCAACAACATCTGTACCACCACCAACAACATCTGTACCACCACCAACAACATCTGTACCACCACCAACAACATCTGTACCACCACCAACTACCTCAGTACCACCACCAACAACATCTGTACCACCACCAACAACATCAGTCCCACCACCAACTACATCAGTGCCACCCCCACCAACAACATCCGTACCACCTCCAACAACATCTGTACCACCACCAACTACCTCAGTACCACCACCAACAACATCTGCACCACCACCAACAACTTCTGTTCCTCCACCAACAACGTCTGTACCACCACCAACAACATCAGTCCCACCACCAACTACATCAGTGCCACCCCCACCAACAACATCTGTACCACCACCAACAACATCTGTACCACCACCAACAACATCTGTACCACCACCAACAACATCTGTACCACCACCAACTACCTCAGTACCACCACCAACAACATCTGTACCACCACCAACTACATCGGTACCACCGCCAACAACTTCTGTTCCACCACCTACTACTTCAGTACCACCACCACCAACAACTTCGGTACCACCACCAACTACATCGGTACCACCACCAACTACATCAGTCCCACCACCAACTACATCGGTACCACCTCCAACAACTTCAGTTCCACCACCAACTACCTCAATTCCACCCCCACCAACAACGTCGGTACCACCACCAACAACATCAGTGCCACCCCCACCAACAACATCCGTACCACCTCCAACAACATCTGTACCACCTCCAACAACATCTGTACCACCACCAACAACATCTATACCACCACCAACAACATCTGTACCACCACCAACAACATCTGTACCACCACCAACAACATCTGTACCACCACCAACAACATCTGTACCACCACCAACTACATCGGTACCACCGCCAACAACTTCAGTTCCACCACCTACTACTTCAGTACCACCACCACCAACCACTTCTGTACCACCACCAACTACATCTGTACCACCACCAACTACATCAGTCCCACCACCAACTACATCGGTACCACCGCCAACAACTTCAGTTCCACCACCAACTACCTCAATTCCACCCCCGCCAACAACATCTGTACCACCACCAACTACATCAGTGCCACCACCAACAACATCTGTACCACCACCAACAACAACTGTACCACCACCAACAACTACAATTGTCATACCAACACCGACAAGCTCTCCTTATCGCTCTCGTTCGAGTTATGTAAGTTTTTTTGGCGTTTTAGAAAAATTTATGTCATTTTCTTCCTGGGCCCTTCAAATTTGTGACCTTCTGATCTTTTTCTCATTGCTTTTAAAGAGTCATTCAGAGTTAGGAAATCATGAGAGTCACACTGTCCCTGGTTGGAGGATTTCCATTTTCTCAGTTTAACTTCCACCTTGTTCTCAGCCGGAGGAATGTTAGCATCTGTGCTGGGCTTGACAGTCACCATACACAAGGCACTCTAAATGAAACAAGTTTGAGATTATTCATAATATAGCAAAGAAATCGATCTACTTTCAGCTTACTCCAAATCAAAGTTCAAGCGCTGAACGTCTTTTTCAGGGACTAAATATCATGTAATCAGTCATGGTTCTTTCTTCTTCGAAAGGCAACCTCTATCAGCGCCAGTATTTTCAATGTTTGCACTTATGATGAACTATAGACTATCCTGCACCAGTAAACTGTGTCTTGCACTTTCAACCATAAAAGGTTTTCTTTGAATCGTCATTGGAGGTTTTAAGTAATTGATGTACTATGTACACACTACAATCGCGGAGAAGCGTTCAGTAACTACGTACTAAAAGAATCAACTTCCCTAGTATACTTGTGGCTTTCGCTCTAAAAGATATAAGACGATTTGTAGCATTCCTGCAACCAACCACTATTGATCGCGTGCAATTTTCGAAGGAACTAATTACAGACTTGAAAATGGCTGAGTGATCTAGGCTTTGTTTCCTTGTCATTTTCTCGTTTGCTTTTGTGTCCCGTTTGCTATAGGCAGGCTTGGGAACTGTGGAGGAGTTTACCGGCATTTAAATTTCTTTTTTATTGTTTTATTTTGACTTATCATCTTTTCTGCACCACAATGTTGGTAGATGGTTGTTTTCAATGCTAAGTTCGATTCTATTTTCTACTGGGTTTAAGGCAACTCTTTCAATTACAGAACGTATCTACTCAATTTGCGTATAGTTACCTTAACTTTAACAACATGACGTCCTCTGGCTGTGCTATCGATATAAGGATACACGGATATTTATTCCTTCCATTTCGAAACATCTTTTTTGAAGAGGATTTTAATTTCCTTCATTAGTGCACGAGTTTAAAGTAATTATAAAAGTAATTCTGTTTTCTTCTAGATCGCACCATCAACTTATAACAAACATACTGAAAGTGCTAAAACACCTGTTTTACAGTCAAGTACAGTGCAAACACGAAGTATTCCAATCCATTCAGTGTCTACCATTTCAACAGCTCGAACATTTATCATACCATCATTCTCTGTACCATCACCAACTACATCAAGACCTGTAAGTTTCGGTTAAAAGCTTGTGATACTAAATTTGTTAAATTCTCCCTATGTGTTCAATTGTATGCGCTAAGTAGCTTTGGAGTAGCCGTCCTTTTATATCTAGAAAAATGCACCAAATTTTTGGAACATTTTTAAGTTGTTATTTCCTTTACTATTCAAGTTGTTTTTATTCTTTTCGAGGCTGCATTCCGGTTCAATCCAAGGCATCAGTATTGAGACTATATGAAAAGGGTCGAATGTCAAACATTCCATCATTTTGAATAGATAGTTGCCAATCTTGCCCCATTTTCAATTTTACAATCATAGTTCTAGAATTTTGTGAAATATCCTCTTACTACAAAGTAAATCGTCTTATTTTGGGAAATTTTCTCATCAATTTTTATCTAAGATTAAACTTTTATTATATCACAGAATGAATGGGTTGTAATTGATAGAAATCGTAATCGTTAGGTGTTTGGGCCTGCTTATCTACTACTGATTTCCTTCAACATCTCAGTTTCACTGAAAGCTCGTTAAACATACCATTAATGAGATCTATATATATATATATATCTATATCAACAACCTGATGATAAAAGGTTTCAATCTTTATCTGCATTAGATGTTTAGTTGGAAAATGGTTGACCTTTTACAAACATCAACGCTTTAATCGTCATCTATTCACATGAAACATTTGCAAAAGTATCACTAACTACTGCAATTGGCAGATTTTAAAACTTGCTTATTGACATTAAATGTTGTTCTTATTCTTTCAATTTAAGTTCTACATTTTTATTCATAATTCAATTTCTAATATAAATTTTGTTATTGTTAGTCTACAGAAGAAATCTTTACAAGGACAAGAAGTACTCCACCACCTGGAAGTAAAGTCTACTCAACTAAGTCTATGACAGTGCCTCCACCACCCACTACATCGGTGCCACCTCCAACTACATCAGTGCCACCCCCACCAACAACATCTGTACCACCCCCAACAACATCAGTACCACCACCAACAACATCTGTACCACCACCTACAACATCTGTACCACCACCTACAACATCATTGCCCCCGCCAACTACATCAGTTCCACCACCAACAACTTCTGTTCCTCCACCAACTACATCAGTTCCTCCACCACCAACTACATCTGTGCCACCACCAACAACGTCAGTGCCACCGCCAACTACATCTGTACCACCGCCAACTACTTCAGTTCCACCACCAACTACATCAACCCCACCACCACCAACAACCTCCGTTCCTCCACCAACTACGTCGGTTCCACCACCAACAACATCAGTACCACCACCAACAACATCAGTGCCACCCCCACCAACAACATCAGTGCCACCTCCATCAACATCAGTACCACCACCAACAACATCAGTACCACCACCAACTACATCTCTACCACCACCTACAACATCTGCACCACCACCTACAACATCAGTACCACCATCAACTACATCAGTTCCACCACCAACAACATCAGTGCCACCCCCACCAACCACATCCGTACCACCCCCAACTACATCAGTACCACCACCAACAACATCTGTACCACCACCAACTACATCTGTACCACCACCTACAACATCTGTACCACCACCTACAACATCTGTACCACCACCTACAACATCAGTTCCACCACCAACTACATCAATCCCACCACCACCAACAACTTCCGTTCCTCCACCAACTACATCGGTTCCACCACCAACAACATCAGTGCCACCCCCACCAACCACATCCGTACCACCCCCAACTACATCAGTACCACCACCAACAACATCTGTACCACCACCAACTACATCTGTACCACCACCTACAACATCTGTACCACCACCTACAACATCTGTACCACCACCTACAACATCAGTTCCACCACCAACAACCTCTCTACCACCACCAACAACGTCTGTGCCACCACCAACAACATCAGTCCCACCACCAACCACATCAGTGCCACCCCCACCAACAACATCCGCACCACCTCCAACAACATCTGTACCACCACCAACAACATCTGTACCACCACCAACAACATCTGTACCACCACCAACAACATCTGTACCACCACCTACAACATCTGTACCACCACCTACAACATCAGTTCCACCACCAACTACATCAGTTCCACCACCAACAACATCAGTGCCACCCCCACCAACAACATCTGTACCACCACCAACAACATCTGTACCACCACCAACAACATCGGTACCACCACCAACAACATCCGTACCACCTCCAACAACATCTGTACCACCACCAACAACATCGGTACCACCACCAACAACATCGGTACCACCACCAACAACATCAGTGCCACCCCCACCAACAACATCTGTTCCACCTCCATCAACATCAGTACCTCCACCAACAACATCAGTACCACCACCTACAACATCTGCACCACCACCTACAACATCAGTGCCACCACCAACTACATCAGTTCCACCACCAACAACCTCTCTACCACCACCAACAACGTCTGTACCACCACCAACAACATCAGTCCCACCACCAACTACATCAGTGCCACCCCCACCAACAACATCCATACCACCTCCAACAACATCTGTACCACCACCAACAACATCTGTACCACCACCAACAACATCTGTACCACCACCAACTACCTCAGTACCACCACCAACAACATCTGCACCACCACCAACAACTTCAGTTCCTCCACCAACAACATCTGTACCACCACCAACAACATCAGTCCCACCACCAACTACATCAGTGCCACCCCCACCAACAACATCCGTACCACCTCCAACAACATCTGTACCACCACCAACTACCTCAGTACCACCACCAACAACATCTGCACCACCACCAACAACTTCAGTTCCTCCACCAACAACGTCTGTACCACCACCAACAACATCAGTCCCACCACCAACTACATCAGTGCCACCCCCACCAACAACATCCGTACCACCTCCAACAACATCTGTACCACCACCAACAACATCTGTACCGCCACCAACAACATCTGTACCACCACCAACAACATCTGTACCGCCACCAACAACATCTGTACCACCACCAACAACATCTGTACCACCACCAACTACCTCAGTTCCTCCACCAACAACGTCTGTACCACCACCAACAACATCAGTCCCACCACCAACTACATCAGTGCCACCCCCACCAACAACATCCGTACCACCTCCAACAACATCTGTACCACCACCAACTACCTCAGTACCACCACCAACAACATCTGCACCACCACCAACAACTTCTGTTCCTCCACCAACAACGTCTGTACCACCACCAACAACATCAGTCCCACCACCAACTACATCAGTGCCACCCCCACCAACAACATCCGTACCACCTCCAACAACAACTGTACCACCACCAACAACATCTGTACCGCCACCAACAACATCTGTACCACCACCAACAACATCTGTACCGCCACCAACAACATCTGTACCACCACCAACAACATCTGTACCACCACCAACTACCTCAGTACCACCACCAACAACATCTGTACCACCACCAACTACATCGGTACCACCGCCAACAACTTCTGTTCCACCACCTACTACTTCAGTACCACCACCACCAACAACTTCGGTACCACCATCAACTACATCGGTACCACCACCAACTACATCAGTCCCACCACCAACTACATCGGTACCACCTCCAACAACTTCAGTTCCACCACCAACTACCTCAATTCCACCCCCACCAACAACATCAGTACCACCACCAACAACATCAGTGCCACCCCCACCAACAACATCCGTACCACCTCCAACAACATCTGTACCACCACCAACAACATCTGTACCACCACCAACAACATCTGTACCACCACCAACAACATCTGTACCACCACCAACAACATCTGTACCACCACCAACTACCTCAATTCCACCCCCACCAACAACATCCGTCCCACCACCAACTACATCAGTGCCACCCCCACCAACAACATCCGTACCACCTCCAACAACATCTGTACCACCACCAACAACATCTATACCACCACCAACAACATCTGTACCACCACCAACAACATCTGTACCACCTCCAACAACTTCAGTTCCACCACCAACTACCTCAATTCCACCCCCACCAACAACATCGGTACCACCACCAACAACATCAGTGCCACCCCCACCAACAACATCCGTACCACCTCCAACAACATCTGTACCACCTCCAACAACATCTGTACCACCACCAACAACATCTATACCACCACCAACAACATCTGTACCACCACCAACAACATCTGTACCACCACCAACAACATCTGTACCACCACCAACAACATCTGTACCACCACCAACTACATCGGTACCACCGCCAACAACTTCAGTTCCACCACCTACTACTTCAGTACCACCACCACCAACCACTTCTGTACCACCACCAACTACATCTGTACCACCACCAACTACATCAGTCCCACCACCAACTACATCGGTACCACCGCCAACAACTTCAGTTCCACCACCAACTACCTCAATTCCACCCCCGCCAACAACATCTGTACCACCACCAACTACATCAGTGCCACCACCAACAACATCTGTACCACCACCAACAACAACTGTACCACCACCAACAACTACAATTGTCATACCAACACCGACAAGCTCTCCTTATCGCTCTCGTTCGAGTTATGTAAGTTTTTTTGGCGTTTTAGAAAAATTTATGTCATTTTCTTCCTGGGCCCTTCAAATTTGTGACCTTCTGATCTTTTTCTCATTGCTTTTAAAGAGTCATTCAGAGTTAGGAAATCATGAGAGTCACACTGTCCCTGGTTGGAGGATTTCCATTTTCTCAGTTTAACTTCCACCTTGTTCTCAGCCGGAGGAATGTTAGCAACTGTGCTGGGCTTGACAGTCACCATACACAAGGCACTCTAAATGAAACAAGTTTGAGATTATTCATAATATAGCAAAGAAATCGATCTACTTTCAGCTTACTCCAAATCAAAGTTCAAGCGCTGAACGTCTTTTTCAGGGACTAAATATCATGTAATCAGTCATGGTTCTTTCTTCTTCGAAAGGCAACCTCTATCAGCGCCAGTATTTTCAATGTTTGCACTTATGATGAACTATAGACTATCCTGCACCAGTAAACTGTGTCTTGCACTTTCAACCATAAAAGGTTTTCTTTGAATCGTCATTGAAGGTTTTAAGTAATTGATGTACTATGTACACACTACAATCGCGGAGAAGCGTTCAGTAACTACGTACTAAAAGAATCAACTTCCCTAGTATACTTGTGGCTTTCGCTCTAAAAGATATAAGACGATTTGTAGCATTCCTGCAACCAACCACTATTGATCGCGTGCAATTTTCGAAGGAACTAATTACAGACTTGAAAATGGCTGAGTGATCTAGGCTTTGTTTCCTTGTCATTTTCTCGTTTGCTTTTGTGTCCCGTTTGCTATAGGCAGGCTTGGGAACTGTGGAGGAGTTTACCGGCATTTAAATTTCTTTTTTATTGTTTTATTTTGACTTATCATCTTTTCTGCACCACAATGTTGGTAGATGGTTGTTTTCAATGCTAAGTTCGATTCTATTTTCTACTGGGTTTAAGGCAACTCTTTCAATTACAGAACGTATCTACTCAATTTGCGTATAGTTACCTTAACTTTAACAACATGACGTCCTCTGGCTGTGCTATCGATATAAGGATACACGGATATTTATTCCTTCCATTTCGAAACATCTTTTTTGAAGAGGATTTTAATTTCCTTCATTAGTGCACGAGTTTAAAGTAATTATAAAAGTAATTCTGTTTTCTTCTAGATCGCACCATCAACTTATAACAAACATACTGAAAGTGCTAAAACACCTGTTTTACAGTCAAGTACAGTGCAAACACGAAGTATTCCAATCCATTCAGTGTCTACCATTTCAACAGCTCGAACATTTATCATACCATCATTCTCTGTACCATCACCAACTACATCAAGACCTGTAAGTTTCGGTTAAAAGCTTGTGATACTAAATTTGTTAAATTCTCTCTATGTGTTCAATTGTATGCGCTAAGTAGCTTTGGAGTAGCCGTCCTTTTATATCTAGAAAAATGCACCAAATTTTTGGAACATTTTTAAGTTGTTATTTCCTTTACTATTCAAGTTGTTTTTATTCTTTTCGAGGCTGCATTCCGGTTCAATCCAAGGCATCAGTATTGAGACTATATGAAAAGGGTCGAATGTCAAACATTCCATCATTTTGAATAGATAGTTGCCAATCTTGCCCCATTTTCAATTTTACAATCATAGTTCTAGAATTTTGTGAAATATCCTCTTACTACAAAGTAAATCGTCTTATTTTGGGAAATTTTCTCATCAATTTTTATCTAAGATTAAACTTTTATTATATCACAGAATGAATGGGTTGTAATTGATAGAAATCGTAATCGTTAGGTGTTTGGGCCTGCTTATCTACTACTGATTTCCTTCAACATCTCAGTTTCACTGAAAGCTCGTTAAACATACCATTAATGAGATCTATATATATATATATCTATATCAACAACCTGATGATAAAAGGTTTCAATCTTTATCTGCATTAGATGTTTAGTTGGAAAATGGTTGACCTTTTACAAACATCAACGCTTTAATCGTCATCTATTCACATGAAACATTTGCAAAAGTATCACTAACTACTGCAATTGGCAGATTTTAAAACTTGCTTATTGACATTAAATGTTGTTCTTATTCTTTCAATTTAAGTTCTACATTTTTATTCATAATTCAATTTCTAATATAAATTTTGTTATTGTTAGTCTACAGAAGAAATCTTTACAAGGACAAGAAGTACTCCACCACCTGGAAGTAAAGTCTACTCAACTAAGTCTATGACAGTGCCTCCACCACCCACTACATCGGTGCCACCTCCAACTACATCAGTGCCACCCCCACCAACAACATCTGTACCACCCCCAACAACATCAGTACCACCACCAACAACATCTGTACCACCACCTACAACATCTGTACCACCACCTACAACATCATTGCCCCCGCCAACTACATCAGTTCCACCACCAACAACTTCTGTTCCTCCACCAACTACATCAGTTCCTCCACCACCAACTACATCTGTGCCACCACCAACAACGTCAGTGCCACCGCCAACTACATCTGTACCACCGCCAACTACTTCAGTTCCACCACCAACTACATCAACCCCACCACCACCAACAACCTCCGTTCCTCCACCAACTACGTCGGTTC
The DNA here is from genome assembly GCA_964019065.1 of Catostylus mosaicus. Lineage (NCBI taxonomy): Eukaryota > Metazoa > Cnidaria > Scyphozoa > Rhizostomeae > Catostylidae > Catostylus > Catostylus mosaicus. Next base: position 14,641,045 of record OZ025188.1, on the reverse strand, counting down.
CACCACCAACAACATCAGTACCACCACCAACAACATCAGTGCCACCCCCACCAACAACATCAGTGCCACCTCCATCAACATCAGTACCACCACCAACAACTTCTGTTCCTCCACCAACAACATCTGTACCACCACCAACAACATCAGTGCCACCCCCACCAACAACATCAGTGCCACCACCAACAACATCAGTGCCACCACCAACTACATCTGTACCACCACCTACAACATCAGTTCCACCGCCTACAACATCAGTGCCTCCACCAACAACATCAGTTCCACCACCAACAACTTCTGTTCCTCCACCTACTACATCAGTTCCTCCACCACCAACTACATCTGTGCCACCACCAACAACATCAGTGGCACCGCCAACTACATCTGTACCACCGCCAACTACGTCAGTTCCACCACCAACTACATCAACCCCACCACCACCAACAACCTCCGTTCCTCCACCAACTACGTCTGTACCACCACCAACAACATCAGTACCACCACCAACAACATCAGTGCCACCCCCACCAACAACATCAGTGCCACCTCCATCAACATCAGTACCACCACCAACTACATCTGTACCACCACCTACAACATCAGTTCCACCGCCTACAACATCAGTGCCTCCACCAACAACATCAGTTCCACCACCAACAACTTCTGTTCCTCCACCTACTACATCAGTTCCTCCACCACCAACTACGTCTGTACCACCACCAACAACATCAGTACCACCACCAACAACATCAGTGCCACCCCCACCAACAACATCAGTGCCACCACCAACAACATCAGTGCCACCACCAACTACATCTGTACCACCACCTACAACATCAGTTCCACCGCCTACAACATCAGTGCCTCCACCAACAACATCAGTTCCACCACCAACAACTTCTGTTCCTCCACCTACTACATCAGTTCCTCCACCACCAACTACATCTGTGCCACCACCAACAACATCAGTGGCACCGCCAACTACATCTGTACCACCGCCAACTACGTCAGTTCCACCACCAACTACATCAACCCCACCACCACCAACAACTTCTGTTCCTCCACCAACAACGTCTGTACCACCACCAACAACATCAGTACCACCACCAACAACATCAGTGCCACCCCCACCAACAACATCAGTGCCACCTCCATCAACATCAGTACCACCACCAACAACTTCTGTTCCTCCACCAACAACATCTGTACCACCACCAACAACATCAGTGCCACCCCCACCAACAACATCAGTGCCACCACCAACAACATCAGTGCCACCACCAACTACATCTGTAGCACCACCTACAACATCAGTTCCACCGCCTACAACATCAGTGCCTCCACCAACAACATCAGTTCCACCACCAACAACTTCTGTTCCTCCACCTACTACATCAGTTCCTCCACCACCAACTACATCTGTGCCACCACCAACAACATCAGTGCCACCGCCAACTACATCTGTACCACCGCCAACTACGTCAGTTCCACCACCAACTACATCAACCCCACCACCACCAACAACCTCCGTTCCTCCACCAACTACATCGGTTCCACCACCAACAACATCTGTACCACCACCAACAACATCAGTGCCACCCCCACCAACAACATCAGTGCCACCACCAACAACATCAGTGCCACCACCAACTACATCTGTACCACCACCTACAACATCTGTTCCACCGCCTACAACATCAGTGCCACCCCCACCAACAACATCAGTGCCACCACCAACTACATCAGTTCCATCAACCAGAACTGCTACCCCTTCATTAACAGTTGCAACATCCTATACGTTTACAATTAGCAGGTCATCACTCGTACTCACTACTTTCACTACTGCCACCCCATCTCGTACAACTGTATTTCCTTCAACTTCTGGTACGTATTGTTTTTTTTTTCACCAGTTTCTATTCTAATTTGTTAATATAGATAGGATAGAGTTTAACTCTCTCTTTGATTTTGAAGCGATTGTTGCATCTGGGAACAATAACATCCTTAATTTCCCCGTTTCCCTGAGAATGCGACATTGCCTTAAGGAAGGTGCATTTCTAGTAGATTTTTCAGGCTCAAGTCTATTTTTGTCAGCAAATTCCCCAAGTATAGCGGACAACACTTCGATACTGCGCTTTTTTTAAATGAAGCTTAATTGCAATATCATTGAAGGCTTCAAATGTTGGTTCCAGATAATACTTGCCCTTCAATAACTATGCACAATAAGGGAGAGTATCGGCCTAATACCATTCTGTATCCAAAAACTCAAAAAAAACAGTTCGCTAAATCACGATACTAGTACAGAAGCGTTAAACATCTGCTCAACTGCTTTGAATCTTTTCCACAATGTTTATAAATCTCCAAATATGTCACTCTTGGATTCAAAAACTGGGCTTCTTCTCTTTCTTTCTCCTTAACCTCTTCTTCTCTAAGATTTCAACTCCGATAAATAATACTTCTTTTCATTTTTCAGTACCAAGTTGTCCGGCATGCGTTTTCAATGGGTCATACTACCAGGTTTGTTTAAAATCTCAAAAATTGTTTTCCCGCATATAATGGGAATTATTAATGCCTTTAGTTAACCAATGTTTTTTGTAGCTTCTCGAAATATTGGATGGTTGACCGCATTTAAAAAAAGCCCACTCACTCCCTCATTCATTCATTCACTCATTCAATCACTCAATCAATCACATTTACTGCTCTGCATTTGGCACTTATTTCTGAAAGCAGGCTGCTTACCTTTCTACAATCGCAATAACTATGAACTTGACCTTTTTAAATCTAACGCCACTTAAAAATCCATTTAAAATCCCTGTGTATTTACGTTACAGTGATACAATAGTTATTCACAGAAGAATTTTATTGCTGAGGGGATAATATTTAAGAATAAGAAGAAAAAAATATGATACATTTCTTTGAAGATCAATTTTATTGCCATCCATTTGAGTATCATCTAAAAAAACTGCCTTAAGCTCCATGTAGCATTTGATATGCTTTATTGCAAAGAACGTTGTAATAGAATATATTTTTGACGTTTTAGGTAAATGAGAAATGGTCTGAAAAGTGCGTGAATTACACATGTATACAAGTCTACAACCCTTGTTACCCTGACAAGGTGGCAGCTGAGATTATTGCTGAGAAGATCCAATGCCAGCAATGCCCGGAGGTACGTATTAATTATGTTTCCAAATTTAGTGGAATAACACTTGAAAGTTGTTAATCGAAGTTTCACGTTGAATGCAATCACAGCTGCCCCAATTCACGTGATAAATTAGGGGCCGTTTTGGCAGCAGATAGTACCTTTGCATCTGCTCAGCTTCCGCTTTGCAAGTATTAGCAGGGATTCTACATTGCATGTGATGAGCTGCGCGGGCCATTGGTGTCTGGTTTTAACTTTATCTAAACTTAAAGATAGTCTTTTTGCTTGGATACACATCTAGGCCGTGTAATACGAGGTCGGTATCGCGTTATAAAAGTTGTCAAATGTTTTATGCAATATTAAAGTGTGTTTGATGATTGCAGCTATCTACGCGATTTGAGCTAATGTCCCTAGATAAGTACAAACATGCTGCGAATGGGCTATATCGTATGTGTATTGGAAGTTGCGGGTTTTCTGGAATTTAATGGATATGCGTAAGAGAGAGAAGGGAGGGGGTTCTAGTTGGAGCCTGGCTATCCTTATTGTTCTCTCTACATTTTTCAACGACATAATTTCTCTTCCTAAAGCTTTGAACACTGAAAAGCCAATAAGATCTAATGCAATGTGGAGATATTCTCAGGCCTCCAAAATTTATCTTATTTTTGACAATAGTTGAACATGCAAGTTCTTCTTTACAATTTCATTCTTTGGACTTCCATTTGTTATGAACCTAATCCTTTTACATAACCTATGATTGACCCAATTAACGTTTTGATGGACTGATTGTACCTTTTCTTAGGGAACTGAAACAGTTCAAAATCCAGACAAGTGCTGTCCCGATTGTGGTACGTATCCTTACAAATTATACGTAGAGCTGGAAAGTGTGTAAAATCACATCATCCCAATCAGTGTTAGAAAATTCGATATATCATGACAAGTCTTACATCCGTTTATTTACCTCTATTTTCATCTACAGTGCCAATAAAGAACTGTAAAGTAAAGACATTCGGTGAGCAAAAACTGGTTAGAGGCAACTGTACATCAATGAAGTCTTACACTGTAACAGGATGCATGGGTATGTGTGAAAGCAAAGCCCAGGCCTCGCTTGGTTTAAATAACTTCAATAAATTGTGCTCTTGCTGTCAACCTGTTGCCATCAAGAATGAAAAAGTGCCGATGGTGTGTTCTGACGGAAAACCATCTTATGAGGTAAGTCTTTTTGACCCTCGATAAAGTAAATCCTGTATAAATTTGTATATTTTATTTTACCCACGAAACAATAGTCGTACGAAATGTTGATCAAGACAATACGAATTTCTAAGATAATGTAATGCAATGCATTATAAAGCAATCAAATGTAATGTAATGTAATGTAATGTAATGTAACGTAATGTAACGAAGTGTAATAGAATTTAGTGTAATGTAATGTAATGTAATGTAATTTAATGTAATGTAATGTAGTTTATAGTAATAAAATGTAATCTAGTATAATGACAAGTAATTTAAGGTGATAAACTGTTGTGAAGTGTAATGTTATCTGAATGTAAAAGATGATATGCAGTTCAATAAATTCATTCATGAAATAGAATATAAATCATTGAAAAGTGTTGGTTTTTACTTTGCAGGAGGATTTGTCGATTGTCACAGAATGTAAATGCACCAAGTTTACCTGCCCGACTCTATCGGATGTTGGAATAATGAAACACGACGAACCTCTAAAAAAGCGAAGCGTGTTGGATGAGCTTGATGAATTGGATGAGATTGCTGCGAAGCATCGCAAACGTAGGGCAATAAATCTACACGAGCTAGGCAATCTTGCAGGCATGGTGAAGCAAAAGAGAGACAGAATGAGAAAATAAAGGACAGCCTATCAGACATTTTAATTTCATTTACATATCTTATGAATATAATAGCAATTAAACTGGTTTAGTTGGGAATTTCAAGTGACAGATTAATTGAATGCAGTTAGTTACAGTCGAATACCAACATTTGATAGATTTTGTTGGTGAAAATGTTAAGTCAAAATTATGATGATGTTATTTCCAGGAAAAGGAATCAACTTATGAGCAGACGTTGAATAAAATTTCGAGAAACGTTAAGTGTCAAAGGGTCAGAAACTCATAATTATCTGCCAATTTAAGTAATGATAAACAGACCAATGATAAACAGAACAATAATGATTAAAATTGATCGCTTTTTCTTTGCTTGATATTACCGATTTAAATTGGTTCTTGGTTTTCTTTCAGTTAAAGCTGTTTTTCATTGCCATGCCATACGATAACTGCACAATTAGTCTGTTACAAGTCTAGAATTACTTTAAAGTCCCATTCCCGTAACTAATATTATTGACCATCAAAGAATGTTTTCACAAAATAGTTAAAAACTCTTTGTCGCAAAGAATTCCTTTAAGTATTGCTTATTAATTCCAAAATCTTTTAATTTGTGTAACAGTTCGATACATATGGGATCAATATTAATGATGAGTTAATCTTACTATTAAATTTCCTTTTTGCTTTATCAGCTAACTGCTTTATAAATTGGCGGTATTGAATTGTGGAAAGTTGCGGGGGTCTTGTGAGGGAGTATGGCAGTTATTCACTTCACCCTTGCCTTCGTTGTAGGGATGGCTGACACTTGCAATACATGGTTTCTCAGGGGGGGGGGCTGCAAAGAGATCTGATTGGCCAGTTTGAAACCCGAACTCGAAGCCTCTTAATTTTTAACACTTATTTGTTGGAACAAGAATGATCACGAAGTACGCACAACGCAAACCCCCTTACCCAAAATGTATAGAAGAGGCAAAATTCATTTAGGGGAATTTAACTGTGGGAAATATTGTTATGCGAATTATGTATTGTCGGGGGGTTCCTGTCACACGCTAACCCTCCTGGCTGATCTTTCTAAGGCAACAATGAAAAACCCAAAAAACTAGTTACCATGATACTCGTTGCTTGATCTGAAGATACATTGAATGACCTGGCTAGCTCTCAGTAACATGATGTTTGTTGTATATTTACGCAGCGACGCTCGAGAGTTCCTCACAGGGCAGCCCTAAGCCTAACACCAGTTCTATATTATCATTTGCTCCCACCAGCTGAGAACACGGATAAAAGGTTTCAAGCGCTAAAAAGGCGATCCTTTTCAGATTTTGGCTGCAGTGATCAAGTCAACCTGAAGCCTTTAATGTAAATGTGGATGAGTTCAAGAGCAGTTGCATATTTGTTAATGGTGACTGCACATAGCTTTACTGTTCTGGTCAGTACTTATTTGGTACAAGAGCCTCGTAATCAGCCATGCGCCTCGGTCCAATGAGGAGAAGAAAGTACCAGTGAGTTGTATTGTCTTTCTAAATATCTAGTTCTGTTATGTTAGGCCTTGCAATTTTGTAAAAATGGTGCTCATTTATTTAAGACATTGGGGGTTTATTGTGGATAAGTTCATATTTTGAAGACTGTGTTTATGATACTAGTAGATCCTCTTGTTTTATTCTTAACAATTAGCAAATCACACACGGCAGATTTAGTCAGATTTAGTCAACAAAAAAGTTCACTTTTAATCATTACCTGGCCCAGAGTTGTCGACATTTCATCTAAATTTTCGAAATCGGAAACAACACAAGAAACTTTGGCATCATTTGTGTCTCTTAATTGTTAATAGTTGTGAAGTGCAGAAAAAAAATTGGCCCCTTATACGAAGTGATAGTCAATAATTGTTGTAAGGGTCTCTCCTTGCTGTTAGGACAGTTTCAAGCGCTCGATGTGAACAATCCTAAAGCTCAAAAACGTGGTCAATTTCAATCAGCCATTGCTTCCAAGAACCTTCAATCCAGAACAATGAAATGGTAATGCAACTTTAAGACTAAACTTGAACCAACAATTTTATTTCCCAGATACATTTTCTAAATAACAAAATGTACAGTAACCGATAATAGGATTACATCAGATGATTATACATAAGGAATCGAGGAAAGAGTGTGTCTATAATTCAAATCAGCCCCGATGCCAACAGAAATTTCCCAGGGGCGGCCAAGGCCAATCCCCATGATGAACCTGTGACGGACCCTAGAATTTCGAAGTGGGATGGTATTTCGTCTTCCCATTTTTGTCAATACATAAAGTCTTATGCAGGGTTCATCGTGACATTTCTTAAAAAAAGTGTACCTAATACTAGACAAAAAGCTGCGATACTATACATTTCCATTACTTCGAAGACCATAACAGGCAAAAGTAATATCAGATCGACACTCCTTTCGTAGTGCTGGTACTTTTTCTTTCAATTCAGTGTAGGGGGCTAAGCTTCAGCAAGGGGGGCTGAAATCTTTACTGGGGGACTAATTCGAAAGGTCTTGACAACAGCAGTTAGATATCACTTTTAAACTATCTGACAAATATTCTTATAATTAGGCTACATTCGCATCATCAATTTGCTATAAAAAGATTTCCTTTTTGTGACCAGAAAGAATGAATTGAAGATGAACGGAAACATTTATATCACCTGATGTTAGTGTTTTCCCCTGATTAATTTCATATGCCAATGAGATTTTAAGGATATTGCATCTGGTTCCGGGGGGATGCTGATTAAATCTCCTCCACAGTTATTGGAATTCCATAATGAAATATGACAGCAACAAAGACTCACGTTAGACGATAAATTTAGGTAAAATACTTGTAATAGAGCATAAATTAGAAATTCTTATCAATATTTTTGTAAAGAGCAACTAAAGAAATCTTTTACGCTGTCAGAGCATGGTGTAGCAGTAAATTGAGAGAAGCACGAAGAAATTTTATACAGCAAGCTGTGACATTAGGCCACGTCGGCGACACTTCAACATGGTTGTTTCTTAATTTAAATAAATTGGCGCGTTGATACAATCTTTATTTTCATACATGGTGCAGCAGGTTTCATGAATAATGATGACAAATTTAAAACACTCAGGTGCAAAGATTAATTAGCATTTTGGGCAAACTGAATTTTCTCTCACCGGCCTGGCTTTAAGCTAAAACAGTTTTTCAATGCCAATGGTTGGAGATCGTGCACGCGAATTGGGTGGCATTTCTACTGAGTCATGAAAATCCTGGCATCATATGCAGTTGTCAAGTTTTAACTCAGAGGTATTCCACACTTAATTATTAATTTAAAACGTTCAGGTTGCATTAATTTTGTGGTAAATGACTTGCAAGATTTAAGCCTGTGCAGAACTTGAGAATGTGAGGTTTCAACAGGCCAAGGGAATCATATCACTTATGAGACTGTGAAATGCTATCTCATATCAAATCCCACCAATGATTAGTAATATCATGTCTCTTCAACGTAATGGCGTTTGGGGAATTTTTAAATCTTTCCTGCACCAGCTATTTCTAAATCTATTGTATTCTCACAATTGATTTTGAAGAACAGACGTTTGGTGGTGTTTTGTTTCGATAACATGTTTGTGTTTTTTGGTATTTGTAATTGAGGTATGCTGAAGACACATCATCTGTAACGTACAATGTTACATTTCATAGAGATACAATCTATAGGATCATTTTTTTATATGCAAATCTGTCTTCCTAATATTGAGATGCTTCCAGCTTTGTTGTCATAATCCTGGGTTATTTTGCTAACATACTGCTTAATGGCCTAAGCGTGCTTAGATGGTCTTGTTGGCATTTGCTCAAATACAAAATCATTGCTTCTCATCATTTGTCAGCTCACTTCACTATTTCAGAAGCTCCTCAAGAATCTCAGTACACAGGCCAGAATCATGATCTCACATAATGCCTTTTTCATTACCCAGAGGGTAATTGCTCTCGTAACCCCCCTAATATCAGGGATCATTTGCGTTTTTCATTTCAATGAACAACATATTTTGAATTTGCTATCTCAATTGTTTTTGTCAAAAATATAAGATAAAACTGATTTTAACTGCTGTAGGTTGGCAAATTGTCACAATGTATGAGTTAAATTTAAGCAATTTGGCTTTTCATAAGTTATAAAAAAAATTTCTTTTACAGCATACAACAATACATAATAATGCAAAGATAATCACATGCAAGTGAGATGATATAAAGCATAGGAAAATGATTAATATTTTTACTCATAAACGGGGCTTCAATTGAGCAGTGACTAGTACCAGTAGAGTTTCTTTGCCAACTGTTAAATATGTTGGATGAAAATAAATCTTCTAATTGATCAAACTTTCAATTTTACCTGTCTTGTTTTTCTTGCAAAATCAAACCCCTCCACCATAGTGTTGTCACATCCAGAATGAAAATGCCACTTAACCTGATAGCGTATGCTTTTTCTAATAAAAAACGACATTTGAATACCATCTTGCGACCGTTACCTCAATGGCCCAGTGAAGTGTGCAATTTTTTTCTGAAAGATATTAGAACAAGTTTAAAGATAAATTGTCTGTCAATAGAAATTCTTTGCGTATCATTTTCAACATTTGGATCTGCATTATGCATTTATTGCAGTTGCTCCCAGCAATAGGAGTTTAATAGCTTAACAATAACCTGATGAATACTGCGTCAGGCAATATTTGTCATTTAAGATTTGATATGCTCATTGATATGGACTTAATAAAAACATATTATTCTAAAAAGTGCTGTCTAAGATTCCTCTTAGTTTTCTACAGCAAAGTTTCACACACAATAGCATTTAATCTTCCATAGACATCTTCCATTTAATCTTCCAAGTGTAGCAATAGCAATGGTTTTTTCTCCCATTTAGTGTGACAAACTGTAGTGTTTGTTAAATGAGTTTTATTTTATGTTTTGGAGTGGGAAGAAATTCTTGATATTGATGTAGTTGCATAGATTAGGTATAAACAGTTTGGTGAAGTTGTGTTTATTGACCCAAATTTGATTGTGAAGCAAAGAGATAACATTTGTTGTCTTTATATGGACAAAAATGTACCTCATGATGCTACCAGATAAATGCCATGTTCCCTATTACAATTCATCTTCTGTGAAAAATGACAAACTCTTCCTGGCAGTATTATTATCTGGTATAAATTTTCTTTGTTGTTTTATCCAAGAGTTTAGCTGAGAAGCATTAGTTTCTAGAAGTGGATAGGGCACTGCCATATAAATATGACTTAAGGAGGTGCTTGCTTTACTAGTACCCTGGCCCACTGTTATGATGTTGTGCTGATATATATGAAGCTGCCATGCTCACCTCTTTTTTGTGGATATTGCTAACCTCAGGAGTGTTTTGTACCTTCAGCATTAGCTGACCTATGACTTATCCTTGCAACCTCCAGGCTATAAAAATTGACCCTTAAACATTGTGCTATTTTTTATCAAAGAATAATTTACAGACACCAAGCTTCAATTTCTCTGTCTTTTCTGTAATGAGAAAGAATATTTTTTGACATCAAGTCACCTTGTTTTTCACTGTTTTCCCAGTTTTAAAGTAATATATACTTTTTTTAATATTTTTATTCAAAACCACAATTTAAGCTATGGTTAGAAAGTTGAGTTGTGATATGTTAGAACCATATTGGCAATTGTCTCAGCCTAACTACTGGTTAGATGATTAGTTGATGGGCTTAGTGACTGAATGAATGAGTGATTGATTAGCTTAGTGATTTAATGATTGATTTATTGATTGATTGATTGAATAATCGATTGATTGATTGATTGCTGGCTTACTGCTTTATTGGCTAGGGTATTGATTGATTGATTGATTGATTGATTTATTGATTGATTGATTGATTGATTGCTTGATTCTTGGTTGATTATGTGGTTGATTGTTTGATTGATTGATTGATTGATTGATTGATTGATTGATTGCTTGATTCTTGATTGATTATGTGGTTGAATGATTTTTAAATCAGCTGATTTATTGGTTAATTTATAATTTTGTGTTGAGAAGTTGTTATGCAAAATCAGCAGCTAAAATCTTTGGATTCTTAGAAGCACATAAAGGTTACACAGCAACAGTAACATTACGTGATTATCACGTGACGTTTTCGTTGAATCTATAATGTCATGACCTCATGAATCTCGTTTGAATAGAAAGTTTATGAATAGAATGATCGGAAAGGGATTGAAGACCGTTAGGTTTTATCGGCGTTACTTACTTGTAACAATCATACGCGGCTTGTTCTTTTTAAGACTATTCCGTAATGAAGTTCTTTCAGCACCTGCCGCTTCAACCGATCACATATCATTGAGACTCTTCTCACTATAAAAAACGGCGATTTAAGATTGAGCGGCACGTGACCGGCGCTTCTTATCGTAGCCGTCGGCGGAACATTACAAACATTTGACATGGTGTCAGTTGAGTGCATTTTTTCTGTTAAATTCTACGCGGGCGCATTGTTACCGCTATCAAAGACGGTGATGTCTTGTAAAAATGAAATGTCGGTTTTATGCGATGAAACTATTTTCCACAGTCAGTGGATTGATCTCCATCTTTACGGTTTTTTAGTTGTCATTTAGCCTATTATCTCGTGACGTAGCCTTAGCAAACTAGTGCCTTTGAGATAAGTATTGTCGAAGACATCCGTCTAAAGAAAGCTGCCTTCACTCCGTCTTAAGATGTATTCAAATTCATGTTCAGATGAAAAAATGAAACGCTTTATCATAGTCACAGCTGTTCTCCTACTTATACAACTTACAACAATTACATTTCTAATTGTCATATTGTTCTCACTGAACGTGAATACAATGTATTATAGTCGCATTGTCATTGGCTACCCCCTGCTAGTGAGTTAGCTGGTGTCTTTTCACGAGTTCAATTCCTGTTCTTTCACGACAGAAAATCATACTTGCGATAAACACAGTCGATTATTCTATATCGTTTCTTATGTTAATCTGTGTTTGAAAAAGGCAGGACTGGCGCTGAGCGTGGTTTAAAAGCCATGGAATACACATGACTTGTGTTAGAACTGATTATCTCGTTGGTCAACGTCCGATTCAACCTCCTTCGATTTGCTCTTTCTCATTTGCTCATACAGACGAACTGCTGTTTCAACCGTCTGCTATTCACAACGTACTTCAACAACAATAGTTGCCATAAATTCTCCTTATGAAAACGTACTAAGAGACGGAGCCACGATTATCAATATACTGGTTTTAAGGACAATCAATTCCTGACTGCGGACGTATTCCACCAGACAAGTTTCGTTTAAGATGCAAGAATCACTTGATTAGCATGGAGCAAGATAATGACGTGCTATTTTGTTGATAATTTTTGCTTCATTCTCGGTGATAGACTTGGAATATTGGAGCGGATCAAGAAAAGTCAAATGCCAACCACATTTTTATTCGATGTTTAAGTGAACTTGCTGTTGTTTTTGCCGCTGAAGATATCTGCCCGAAATTGAAGTAGGGAGGTGATCGAGCTCACTGTCTGATTTGCACCTTATATGTACATTTAGATTCAAGTGAATGTCACCCTCCCTCCAAGTGGAAGACGTTAATGAATACCTTACCATCCTGTGACCCGATGATGTACAGTTTGTACATAAAAGCTAGTCCCTTTTGCTCCATTGTTTTGTGTTGTAAGATGGAAAACAGCAAATAAAAGGCTTGGAAATACGTTAAGTAGCAGTTTTACTGTCCTGTAACAAGATACGTGAAATAACCCTGGAAAATTTGAAAACTTTTGAGAGTCAAGTATCTTTGGAGATCCAAACACATTAAGACTAAAGTGATTTTCTGGTTAAATTGCAGTTCTCAAAGAAGCAACGCTCAGCTCAAGGCGACCTATTTGATCGAAATGTTGCTTGTTTTATCGAGCGAATAAGCTGAGCTTTTATTTTTTGTCTGGATTTGAATAAAAGCGAAGTTTTAATCCTTGATGATCCAACTTTACTGTGCGCTTCAGTAGCTCTTTTCTGGTCCATGATTCGTCCCTGCTGACACAAGACGTTACCAAGTGATTCACTCGTTAACTCAAAGATATTTTCGCAAATTTGTAACATAAAGGTGATCCTATCACACTGTGAGACATTGGCACAAGTCGCAAGAACCAGATTTTATCCAGGGTTGTATCGCTGGGACCGAGGAGCACCATAACGTCATTTTCATCACAGTTTGCTGCGCTCCATCAGTGTGTTTCGGCCTAGGTCAAAGCGAACAATGGATCTCACCCTACACGGCGCGTTTCTGTCTCCAAGTTGCGATGTAGTCGTACGGTGCATGATGCAGCAAAAACACTTGCCCAGAAAATACAAAAGGTAAGTTATAACAGTTATGGTATTGTTGCCAGATTTGGAAAACAACGGGGAAAATTATAATGTTGGAAAGCTTTATTGTTTTGAGGTGTATGCAAGATGTTAGTTTTGTGCTTGTAACAGGATGCAGTGTATTGATAATAATAATTTGTTTTGAAAAGTTCACATTATTGAATACAAGTCAAGAGGAAAACTATACACCTCTTGCAGCTTATGACTAACTGGTCTTTTAAACATGCTAAAAAGAACAAAAAATAATCAAAATAAAAAAACAAGAATGATGATAATTATAATAATGATGATAATAATGAACGAAACGAACAAATTATTTGAACATAAAAAAAGAGAAAAATATTAAATTTTTAGAGTCCAGGATGGTCCCACTCTTTGCTTTTTCATCACAAGGTGAAATATAAAATACAAATAATCATGGTAATAATAGTATTGAAAGTAAAGATAAATATGAATTTTGTAACAGTGTATTAATAAATACTTATCTCCTGTGACAGGACCAAATGTAAGTTTATTGCAAAAATTATCAGCTTGTAAAACTGGAAAAGAAACTTGAGTCCCTGCTTAAAAGATTTTCATTTCTTTCTCTGCATTAAAGCTGTGAAAAAGCGTTTGGATGAAGTCCAGATAAATTCTTGTTCATTTGGCTTCTCGTAGGTTCAGTTTTCGCAAAGTGGCATCCTAGTTGTCAGAATGCATATCTTTTTTTGTTTATTCGATGTTTAACGTGGTTTTTGTGCGCTTGAAGGATCAAAATCAAATACAATATCGAACATGACTCCTTGATTTTGCCCTTGTACATGTTGATTTTGATGATGAAGGCTGCAGGTTTTGAGAAGGCAACCAGGTATAATTCCATCAGCATCTGTAGACGGCATACGTTTACCAACTGTAATCCCTGAATATTAAGAAGTCCTGGGGATGAAATAGAGTATTCGTTCGTACTGTGTTTACCTTTGCTTGGTTTGAACGCTGAAAAACGATGTTGTTTAAATGCTAAAAGATATTTTCTGCAGCCACATACTTATAGCCCTTAAACTTCTTTCTTTCCAGTGTATATGAGAAGGGTAGTGGACCAAATTCAAAATAATTTATAAACTTTTGCGAAGAAAAACATCGTTGAAGGTCAACCCTCCATAAGTTACAATAAGGAGTAAGTTTTGTCTTGGGCGTTTGATTTTATTATTTTTCATAGACCTTTCAATTGCCATTGATCTTGTTCTCCTCCCGATCGATTTAAACCATTTCTTTTCACGTATTGGGTGTCGCATTCTGAATGACAAATATTATGTGCCACAAGTTAGTTGGCAAAAAGTGCACTTGAAATTGAAGATATCTCTCCATCACTTAGTATCACGCTCTTTCTCTTCCAATAGCAGTAACTCTATCTGCAGCTTGTAAATTCTGGTTGTCTTACTTTTTATGGAGCTATCTGAAAGGGCCATTTCTGGGCTAAATGCCTTATCTTGCATGGTTTTGTTGCCTTTCTTGGTATACCTCAATTGTTGTTCATGTTCTGAATTGCATATTTGTCATCTTTCTCATCTGTGACATTGCTGTTGACATCAGTTCGTGAAGTGACGTTTTAGGCAGTAAAACATAGACGTTGCTTTGGTCACTGCCTGGAGTAAAGCCACAAATAACAAAAAATTAAATCAAAATCAAAGTCACTCCTATCGTTTATTACAATTGGAAAGTGTTTGCAAAGCAGTATGTTTTGTTCAATGGACGTTGAGAAACAGTGTTGTGTGACAGTTCACCAGAAATTAGGAAAAATCACGTCAATTTTTTTTAAAGTTGCCATCAATTCAGATCAATATAACTGTATCCACTAATCAAAACAAAGGCCTACAATTTACCACTGGAAAAATGAAATTTTTTTCCCAAGGAATTGCAATCTATACGAAAATAAGAACAAAAATTATGGAAGTGTGATGAACCATACTATAAATAAATATGGATTTTTAGAGAGGTGTTTTAACCCTCTTGACATTATAAATTTATTAGCATTCGATTGTCTAGCTCTGCCTTTTTTCCTATTTGAGAAGCGCCACTCTTTGGGGTATGGTGGTGTTTCATCTGACGAAAACACTGATGCATCTGATGTATCTCAATTCTCCTACAAAATGAGTAGGCGTTGAAAAGTTTTGCAGGTTAATAAGTGATTTTTATAGCCTAATTGTGCACAGATAGAATGGATTTAGTCAAAATGCTCTATTGTACTTTTATTCTTACATAACAGTTTCTTATAAAGAATCCGCCTGTTTCAAGGTACGATTGTGTTGATAAGAGAAGACGTAAGTACTTATAAAATCAGCTGCTGTGCTGAAGCCTTGAAGAACAAGACTACCTGTATTTATGCGATTTAAAATAGTTGACTTTAGAACAAGACAACGATGTTCATTTATTAAAAGCCCCAGTTAAAGGAGCCTTGTGGTGAAGATACTGTGCTTTAGCCGATGGAAAAACAAGGCTTCTTGCAACGTTGTAATAAAATTGTCAATTTGACCAGCTGCAACTTAAACTGTGGCATTGTGTTTATTCAATGGCAAGGGTGTCAATTCATACTACAGGATCGTTTTGCAAATTTGCCCTGCAAGACATATTTTTCTGCTGCTACAAGTGCGAAAGGAAATAGGCCTTTGGCCCGTTAAGAAAAGACAGCTGCCTTGCATTAACCGGGTTTACCCCATATGTAGTTGCTGTTTTTGCAATTGATCGCCTAAGGAAACATTTTGGCATCCTTTGCCCCCGCATCCACCCCCGCAGCATGATCCACCTCATAACATTCGCGCATGATACCTTTTATTTTTGGTGAGGTGGCGAAACCCAACATAATATTCCTCAATAATCCGATAAACTTTCTGACAAATTTTCCGACAAGCACCTTTTTGGAAGCATGGGGGGAGGGGGTC